>OMNN01034220.1:11161-34914 GCA_900302755.1 Chromis chromis | reverse complement strand
AAAACGTGTTGTCATTTTACAGATATTTGCAGTTATTTGAAAGAAACATTAAGTATATTATCAAATAAAAATAGATGTTTTTATTATAATATAATTATATTTAATTACAGATATATAGTAAAATTTACAGAAAAAAGTCTAGACATAGATGTTGACTGTAAAAAAAAAAAGAAAAAAAAGGCCAAACTGTAAATATCCATCAAAACATCAAAATTCTGTATTTCTATAAATCGATTTCTGACTGAACAATTAGACTATTTTGCTGTATTTAAATCAGCTAAAAACATCATTATTTCATAGACATTTGCCGATACTTTCACTGTTTCTACAATTTTTGAATGTTACCATATTCCACTGTTTAAAGTATTTTTGTGGCACCCTTGCTGCCAGATTTTTACAGTTTTTAATGGATGTTTTACAGTGTGACGTTGTCAATAATATTTTTGGCTGCTTAAATCTATTGTGCAAAAATATCAGTTGTATAACAGTTAACAGTCATTTTTGTTTGTGGCTCCAGAAAAAAAACATTACATTTCACAGTTTTAACCATATTTTGTAAAAACAGTACATTGCTGTTAAGAGTTTAGCTGCATTTTTACAGTCATTTATTACAGCGTACAAACTGAAGCTTCAAGCAGTAAAACAATGGCAGGAAACGAAGCAGGAAACACAGACTTTGACTAAAAACACTGTTTGAAGGTTGAGTTTCTCAGAGCAGGAGACTGAGGGATCACAGATGGGTGAATGTGGGATAAGAGGTTTATAAAAAGCAATTTGGTAAAGATGAAAGCTGAAGAGGAGGAAGAGGAGGAGGAGGGTGTTTAGAGCATTTATGCAAAATGAAAGAGGGAATGAAAATAAATACAATATGCTGCCTTTTTATGATTCCATCGTCTCCTGAAAACACTGAGGAGGAGCTTCAGATCATTTCATGAGACGCTGGAGGAAACGAGGAGGAAGAGGAGGCAGCAGAGGAAGAGTCAGCCTGAATACATGAACGTCACATTTTTGTATCGGCCACAAGGGAAAACACCAACAGACACACAATCTTAATCTCTAACATGCAACATGATCCCTCTGAGACACCCAAGATTCACTTCACATTTTTACTGGACAAAAACAGCGGAAATGTGCTATAGATAATAAATGTACAAATCTGGTCTGTTTTAAACATGTCTGACATTTTACTTCCTTTAAAAAGTGCATTTTCCTAAACTTTCAAGGCTCATATCAGCATGTGGGACGTTATGGCATATAAAAAGTCATTTTTCTGATAAATGGTTTATCTTGTAGCTTCTGTGTCAAAAGAATTTGGACAAAATTATACCAAAAAAGCTGATTTTAGGATAAGCAAGCCCCTCTCTCAAAGGAAAGATACTGATTTTTATGAACACAGGCTATGCAATATCAATAATATGGGTCACTCCATAGAAAAATCTAACAAATCTTTAAAAAATCCTCATCTGATCGCCTCAGAATCTGATGATTTTCATGTACAATCACTTTGTATATTTAATGAAATCATGCAAAGTTTCGCCATCATACTATAAATATTTTCAGAGTTGCAGGACCTTTTTTCATTTATTAATGTATATTTTCCATCATTTCTGAGCCTCATAACTTCAGGACAAAGAAACATAATGAAAAACACATTTAAACTGTTAAAAACTGAAACCAAATCCATCCAGGTGTCACAATCTAAACACTAAATCTGTTTTGGACCATTTTCTCTCTGACCAACTTTGAGCATCAATATTATGGGATATATCATAGTTTGAACAGTGAACCTGCAGCAGTTTATTATCTATGACCTAGAGTCATAGAAACCAGTCATTGGTACCCTGGATGTTTTAACTTGTTTCTGACTTCATCTTGTGAAACATGTTGGTTGTATTTCTGCTCAGATCAAGTCACTGTTATTTATTTATTTTACAAATTTACCACACTGACCTAAATATTCAGGCTAAGACTCTAGAAAACGGCTCCTTCCTGCTTCAGCCTGTTTCGTTCCCATTGAAGCTGCATTATTAATGACCACTTACTGCGATTGACTGGAAGTGTTACTGCTGGTTCGACTATCAGAATACAGACAAATGAATTATACAAATGTCTTCATGCTGCATCTGTACAGAGACTGATGGTAACAGCTGGAGCTCAGACTGGATAACATCATCTGAGTGAAGAGCTGCTGCTGTACGGTTTACACTTCAGCAGGATGTCTGAGGATGGTTAGACTGTCTAGAAGTCATTTTTCAAACACTGCTGGGAGTAACCAGCTCGGCTTTAGCTCCACGTGTCGATAATACAGAGAGCATTGCCTCCAAAAATGAATTGGAGACACTCCTGATTGAAACCTCCAACCTCTGGACGGCTGCAAAGACTTTCTAGCTGCTGAACAACCAGTGATACGCTTCAAACACTCTGCTGCATTGCAAACTCCAACTACAGACGTTACACCTGTTAGTCATGTTTCCATATAAATGTCAAGAAAATTTGAAGCCAACTTTTAAAATCTTGCTAAAAAATTAAAAGAAGAAAGTGTTGCTATTGGCTGAGTTACACAGAGCTGCAATAAACAGAGCAGGAGAGGCTGGAAACAAAACAAGAGTGCTAAAAAATCCTTTGACAGCTGATCAGTCAAAAGAGTCAAAACTTAATCTCTCAAAACTTGTTTCCATCTATGATAAAGCACATTAACTCTTTTTCTTTTTTTGGAAAGTCAAAAACCACCTCAAGTTAGTGTAAAGACAGTTTTTTTGCAGAATTAAGGGATTTTTTCCCCACATTTTACTGTTTTAATTCACATTTTCCTACTTCAAAATGTGGACAAAAATGCTTTATGGAAGCAGCTATTTTCTCCAGACATAAGGGAACAAAACAAGAATGCTGAAAAATGAAGCTAAACAAAAAAGTAAAAGAAGAAGAAACAACATTTTTAAACCATGTTTCCTGCTGCCTGGAGACTAAGTGGGTGTCATGTGAGTTAAATGTTCACTACATCATAATTTACTTAGAAAAGGTGGTTTCATCTCCAAGTAAGTGCATTAAAGCTTTCTGGAAAAAGAAAGTGTCCTCCAACTTCCTTTGAAAGTTGCAAGTTTCCTTAAATGTTGCTGAGATATTTCAGATTGCAGCTCGTGTAACAAACATATTTGACTTTCTGCTGTGACGTAACAACAGGTTTCACAGTAAAAAAAAAAAAACAGAACATCCTCCTCCTGATCCATCCTTAAGTTTATTCTAAAGCACTTTAAAGCCTCTCGTGTCACTTTACCAGCTAAACAAAGTGTCTCCTGCTGAATGACTGATGTCTGTTTACCTGCTGCAGCAGCTTTTAGTGATTTGCTGCCGTTTTATGGGAGGAAACTTGAAAAGGTGAAGAGAAAGCAGAGAAGAGAGGAAATAGGGGAGGCAGCAGTGGGAGGAGAAAGGGAGGGAAAGGGGTAAAGTGTCAAGTGATGTGGTTATTTGTTCATTTATTTATGTCTCTTCCTGTCTTTGTTGCTCAGAGAGTCGAGCCAGAGGTCGGGTTACACCGAGAGCCTCCCAGGATATTTTAGGATCAGCAAGGTCCTCTTACAAAGGAAACATACGCTGGTTTTATACAGTTCAACACCTATGATATAGAGCCATAGAAACAAGCATTGGTACCCTAATGTGTTTCTCATAATTCATCGCAAAAAAAACTTTAAAAAGTGTATTTTTGGGTAAAGTTTCAAGGCTCATATCAGCATGTGTGGTAGCTCAGGGGTGCCCAATCCTGGTCCTCCAGGGCCACTATCCTGCATGTTTTAGATGTCTCCCTCTTCCAACACACCTGATTCAAATGATCAGGATAGTTATCAGGCTTCTGCAGAGCTTGATGATGAGCTGATCATTTGAATCAGGTGTGTTGGAAGAGGGAAACATCTAAAACATGCAGGATAGTGGCCCTGGAGGACCAGGATTGGGCACCCCTGTGGTAGGTGGTTGGTCAGAACAAGCTTTTGATAAAAGGTTCATATTCTAGAGATGATTCCTTCCAGTTATTGTACCAAACTGATTGATTTTCCATGGAATGAGCCACATAAGATTATTAATATAGTAAATAACTTTCATGGTCCCAAAGTTCTGAATTTAATCCTGCTTCGCAAATGTTTTGAAGCCGATTCAAGGTTTCAGTCATCAATAATTTCACATTTAACACAATTAACGTCTATAACTGAGGCTGAACCTCATCTTGTGAAACATGTCGGTTTTATTTCTGCTTTGGCTAATCGACAGAAAATAAAAAACAGATCAATCCAGTGTTTTTATGTGCACTGAATCCAGTTTGAACCATGAAGTCACTTGGCATATAAATAATAAAGCAGCCCCACTCCCACATTTACTCCCATATCTGAGCCGTCAGCCCAGTTTTACGGCCTCTTACCCACTGAGTTTGCACATTTCAACATGAACTGAGTCCATGTCGTCCTGCTGTGTGTCAATAAAAACTGCTGGTGACTTTGGGCACGTTGCTCCACTCTTACGTAACTGTATGTTGACACTGTGCACCACAAAAAGCCACATTTCTTAACCCACTGCATTTACATTTCAGGCCTCCACAACTGGGCGCATATTAAAGTCTGGTGTCTCTGGAAGTCTGAGGGAGTTTTTCCTCGTCTTGTCCTTTCAAAAATCAGGTTCTGGGTCAAATGAACCTCCTATTCCAGGCCGTCGATGAAGGTCTATCAACACTATCTAACTTTTTCTGCTGGAAAAAAGTGGAGTCACCAGTTTAAACTTCGTGCCTGAAGAGAAGAACCCTGAAGACCATCCTCAGCGACTGTTTGAAAGAGGTGCTACTGCTGCCACCACAACCAACTTCTGAAAACCACAGTGGAGTCCATCTGCAGTCGGATAGCCATTTGCTAACACCTCTGCCCAGTAAAGAAGACCTGATCTTTCTTCAGGACTGGAGAAAAGCCTAAATCTGGCCTTATTGAACACCAGTGTTCTCCTTTCTAACACTGACATCCACTAAATCCCCCTTTCCTGCATGCTGACAGACCTGGAGTTAAGTCCAATAATCACACTTTGTTGTTGTTTTGCAGTTTATTTTTTCAATCACTTCTGAGCCTCATAAGTACCGGAGATAGAAACATGACATTTTCAGGGCTGAAGAACACATTTAACAAGCCTCATCCTATTGAAAAATGACTGTCTCTTTCCACAAAGCTGGAGAAACGCCAGTATCAGGCTGTTTTCCATTGCAGGAACTGGCAGGTTGCTTTAGGGCAGCTCAAACTAAGAGGAACTGACCCTGGAGAACTTTCCTGGAAGTTTTAGGTGAGAAATAAGGTTCTACTGAGAGGTTTGGTATCACCATAACAAACCTCCACTGTTGTACTACATTTCCTACATAGACCAGGCCTTCATAGCTTAGACCACAATGGACACAAAGAAGTTGAAATGGCCCACTTAGCCTGTAAATGTTGGCGTTACGTCGCACTTGCCCCAATGGAAAGCCACTTTCTAGTTGCCCGTACCACCTCTTCTGGACTGCAAGCAATCGTGCAAAACTAGGAGCTAAAAGTCAACTTGGGAACGCAACTGAAGTCCCCAGAAGCTGCTACAACAACACTAAAGCCAGATGAAGTGCTATTCTCTTAGACGGAGATAGAGGACAGAGCTGAACAAGAAGACAAAGATAAAGTATGAAGTGGAACAAACACCAAAGTGATGGGTGACGACCGAGAGAGTTTTACAGGAGATTTTCTCTGCAGGATCCAAACAACAGCAAAAGGCCATCAGGTTTTGAGTTTTACAGGCAGCTCTAGATGCCTCAAGGTGGCTGTAGATGGTGCAACACTACTTGGACACAATCTAGGGCTTCATCAACCTTGATTATGGTGATGGTAAAATACCCAAAACACATCAAAACACCACTGATCCTGTATCCAGGTGCATCAAGACGATGTACGATGTAGGTTCTGGGTCGTTTTTTTTTTACTAATTCCACCACAAGAAATCACCAAGAGATTAGAAATATTAATCCTCCCAAGTATGTGCGATCACTCTGCTTCTTAAAAGGCCACATTTAAGAAGAAAAAGCTCAGTCTTCCTTAAAAGGTGCAAGTTTGTGTGAAAGCTGGAGGAGTCGGAGGGTGAAAACCACCCAGGAAGTGTTATTAATTAAGATTACATTTCAAACCAAGGAGGTTAGACGCACTAAAATCCACTATCAAGTTCCTGCCACCACATAACAGGAGCATCGGAGGGGAAAACAGGGAGAATCATGTTCTGTTTGCTCAAATAAACTAGTTGGTGTCTCTGGCTTTAATTCCTGGTTGACAGCTCAGAGCAGGAGGAGGCTGAAGAGATTTAATGAGTCACTGAGACTCTTCCTGGATTAAATGACGGGAAAAGAGAAAAGGGGAGAGTCTCTAGATCGGCCTTTGATCCAGAAGATGAAGCCTCCTCAAGAAAACCAACCAAAAACACACAAAGAACTATTGTTTCACAGCAACTGAGCAGATAAAGAAGCAAAACAGATTCATTCAGAGCAAATGTGCTGCATTACTAGATGATTTTCTATCTGGTTAATTTATCTCCTGCTATGTAGAGACTCCACCCACCTCAGTTGGCAAAACAAACCACAAACATCTCCCTTTATTTCTGCTGGTTTTGTGCCACTGCAGGGACAAGAAGAAGGTAACGAGACAGAATGAAACACGACAGAAACGTCAGGAATGCTAACTATGCCGACTCCCTCTCTGAAGCATCTTTACTTCCTCCTCCTCATCTCACCTTCTTCATCTGCTGCTTCTTCCCACCATCATCTGGTTCAGAGTCCAGAGAATCATAAATCATGTGTGCCAACGGAGACTTTCTCATTAAATCTTGGTTGTGCAAAAATCTAAAGAAGCTGTTTGGCAGCAGAGTTTCTCTCAGACACTTACAGGACATTAAAGTGGGTCCTTCAACATGTCAACAACTGAATGCAGGACTGAAAGCATAGAGTCGTGACATCTGGACTCTCTTGAAAAAGAGGTTTTTAATCTCAATGGGACTCTCCTGGTTAAATAAAGGTTAAATAAAAATAAATAAATCTGGAGAAAAGCCAAAATGATCACAAACTTTGTGCACCATGCTTTTACACAAGTCCTGTTTCTATATTTGGCTTTTATTTCTGCACATTTTGAAGTATTACTTTTTTAAAAAGTCAATGGAAACTCCCCGATCTTGAAAAAGCTTTTACACTTATGTAAGGTGGTTTGGGCTTTTTGGAAAAAAGCTCAACGCACTTCACAGGAGATGGAAACACCTTTATTGAAGCATTTTCCACCACGCTTTGCAAAAAGTTCCAAAAGTTTGCTTCAAAGTCGCTGAACTTTGAAGTTGACTAATAAACATGTTCCAAGAATCTTTAACGGGTGTATTAACTACAGAACGTCGACCATAAATGTACACTATTTTTAATGTATTTAAATCAGCTAAAAAATTTAATTATTTTACAGATATTAGCAGATATTTTTGGTCAAATCTGGCATGAAAATCTGGGAGCAGAAACGTGTTAAAAACAGTGGAATATTGGAATGTTCAAAAGCTGTAGAAACTGAAAATAACAACAAACATCTGTTTGATTTAAACACAGTAAATGCGAGTATTTTTACAGGCACACATACAAAAGAACCAATTACCATTTATAAAAGTACTGAATTTTAATGTGGACAATATGTACAGCTTTGGACATTTTTTTTTATTTTTTTTTGTAAATTAATACTTTTTTTCTGTGAACATTATTTAGATAAATGGTTGTTCTGCTGGAATTTTTTATCGTAAAATTACACAATTTCTACTGTATGTAAATTAGCAAAAATAAATGTCATTTTACAGACATTTGCTGTTATTTGAAGGCAAAAATATATACAAAGTGAGTATACATGTTTAGCTGATTTAAATAGAGTTTAACTGTAAATTTACGGCGACACTGTAAACAAATAAAGTACAATTTTACAGATTTTTGATGTGGACATTTATAGTTTTGGCCTCTTCTTTACAGTTAATATGTAAATTTATACTTTTTTCTACATATACTTTTTAATAGATATCTGTAATTTAACTAAATTGGGAAAATCTGCAAAATAACTAAATTGTTCATGAAATTACATTTAAAAAATATTTTTAAAAATACATTTTTTACAGTGTGTGGGCACAGCTTGGATAGTGGCGGTAATGAGTCTTTGACTTAGTTTGGGGATCAGTGGCTGAAAAGTTTGTTCACGTCTGCTCTATAATTTTAATTAGAGTCTAATCTAAACCACCTTCCTGGTTTTGAAGCTGTAAAGCAGCATAAAAAGTGGAGGTGTTCTGAGCGGCGCTGCATCGTCCTGCATCGACCACGTGGAGCCGAACACACTGAGTCAGAGCAGCTAAAAGGACGATAAGATCAGCTCAGAGAGAGAAATCACATCCACATTACTCTGCATTTCCTTCCGTCTGGTTCTCTCATATCACACCATCATTTCTCTGTGAGCTCGGCCAATCAGCTGCCAGATAATCCACTTCCTGTCTTTAGAGGCGCAGCGCAGGAAGCGGCGGGGGTGGAGGATGTCCACGTTAATTCTGCAGGAATGCAGCGAATGAATCCAACTGCACAAGATGTAAAACATTAACCTCTGAGCCACAATCAGCCATCTGAGCGTTTACAGCCTTCTGTCCGCTGAGCGACGCCGGATGTTCACAAAAACGCCTGCGATGAGTCAAAGGTGACTCATGAAGAAACCCGAGTGAGAAAGACAAAATAAAAGAACGAGGTGACAGGTGACTGGGCTGCGTCCAAGAGCTCTAAATGTGCTGTCAGTTTCACACCTGCAACTTTTCTCAGGCCACAAAAACCTCAGAAAACCAACTAAACATGCAACATTTATACTCAAACTGCCAACGAGACACACTCAGATCATCATGTTCCTTCTGCTCGGCCATCTCTCATTTGCTTGGAACTTTATCATAAATGGACTATCATTTCAGACTGATGCATCAAACAATTTCTGAGATAGTTAAATTTTTAAGTTGCCAGTTGACCCACTTTCAGCAGGTTTTCTCGAAATTTGAGGCTGTTTGAACAACAAGCTCTCAGGAACTACTAAAGATAAAAGAATCTGTAATATTACTGTACTTGGATTAGGATAACTAGCAATATTTTAGTTTTTGTGGTACTATTTGTCAAACCGGCTCAATCAGTTATGAAAGTTCAACAAAACTAATTAAAGTCACCACCACTGTGGGCCCTTGAGCAAGGCAGCCCACTGCTCCTAGTATGTATAGTTAAGGTTAACTTTGAATAGGATGGGTCAATGCAGAGAAGGAATTTCCCCAATGGGATCAATAAAGGTTAGATGATTATTATTATTTTAAACTGAAATGAACCACTAAATCCATCACTCTTCTCCTGTAGCTCACAAAAGTCACATAAAACTGGTTTATGAACGACACTGCAGCCCGTTTTCCTCAAACTAGAGAAGTAAATGTGCAAACAAGCCTCTGAATGAAAGTAGTTGAATCATAATTTGTGAATGAATTAAAGTCACAGAAGCCAAATACCTACAGAGGATGAATTATTCATGATTTTTATAAAACTGTGCTCTCATTAAACAGCCTCTTTTACCTCAGACGACACAAAATGCTCCAATAATTCTGTGTGAAAGGTAACAAGGACGTGTGTCGCAATGACTGACAACGTTTTACAATCGAGGCCTTACATCCGCCCACAAGCTGCAGCTCAATGACTCAACCAACCATCCCATAATTTCACAACCTGCCAGTAACTTATGGAAACTTCTTTACACTTTAACACTGCTGGAGGTCACACTGAGGTGTTACTGCTTCACCAGCTTTTATTCAATCATATCTGACATGTCAGGATTTATTTCAGACTCCAAAAGGTTGAGTAAAACTTTTTTTTAAAGTCTTTCAAACATTTTCACACACATGATATCAGCAACGTCTGTTTCTTATCCACAACTGTGGCAGCAAGTAGTTTGTAATCCAGATAAGGATCCTGTTCAGGCGCCTGCAGGGACCAGACCAACGCCTCGAGACCAAACCAGGGTCATATATAACACCTGGAAGGAGACACTGTGCACCAAAGACACAAATAACACAAACAGAAAAACACTTTGGTTCCAACAAACCTTCCCCTTCTAGTACGTTCCTCCATCAAGTATTAAAATACAAGCAAGTGACCCATGTACACTTTATTACCATCTGTACTTTAGGAAAACCATTCATTTACTGAACCACTCTAATGTAATTCACTCTGATGACCTTCAGATTATTATGACACACTGCTGTTGCTGTGGTCTCACCTCTTAATTTCATACAATTTTAGCCTCAATTTGGCAGCAAATTAAGTTAAATTATCACAAATCAACAGACAAAGGAGAGAAGGTGAAAGAAAAAAGTGTCTGTAAATAATCACCAACTATTTTGTTAATCGACTACTAAATTTATAAAAAAATTTAAAAGAAAAACGTCAAAAATTCTCTAATTCCAGCTTGTTAAATGTAAATATTTTCATTTTTCCCCTCTTTTGTGACAGTAAACTGAATATATTTCGGTTGTGGACAAAACAGGACCATTTTTGTCTTGGGCTTTAGGAAATATTGACATTTCCCACCATTTTTCACTATGTATAGACCAAAAAACTAATTGAATAATCAGTTTTGGTACATTTTTGAAAACAAAACAACAAATCAATTGAGAAAATATTCAATAGATTAATCGCCAATGAATATAATAGTTAGATGCAGTACAACTTGTAGGTTAAGATATATAAAGGATTGTTTTTGAGCACCATTTCAGAAATAATCTGCTGAAAAAGCAGAGCACATGACCACTGATGTACATTTAACATGCAGGTGTAAACATGAAGCAGGTGTTTGGCTGCTTAGTTGTAGAACATATTAATAAGAAGAGCAGCAATGGTGAAAAGTAAAGAGATTTGAACTGTACGACAACTGCAAACAGAGACAACAAGGTCAGCAACGTCTGACTTCATTATTCATGTCGAATTAACCACTGAGAGTCAAGAAAACGTACATGATGAATCAGGGACAGTAAGAACCAATCAGAAAATGATTTTCGCAAAAGTTTTCAAAATCTCAGTTTTAGGGTCCTAAAACAGCAGACTAGCATGCATGCTTAGCAGAGGTGTTGCATCTTGAATTGAAAATGCATTAGCATGAATGTACTACCTAGTCACCATCTCTGCAATGGCTGACTTCTAAGTCCAGGCTAATCCAAAAATGAGCAAAGAAGTGGAGCATGAGTGGAAGGACCGTCCTTTCGAGGCACAGACGCCTTCATTATGCACAAATTCAAGCCTCAATACAATTTAAACAGGTGAGTTGCCAATAAATTGAGCCCCTGTACAGCTAAAATTAGCTGTAGAGACCAAAACTGTTTCTGCACTAAGTTGTATATTTGTGTATTTCTGCTGTAAAGTTGCACATTTTAACATGGAGGTCTATGGGGGATCAAGTCGCTGTTGGAGCCTCAAGTGGCCGCTCAAGGAACTGCAGTTTTTGACATTCAGACTTCGGACTTTGTTTAACAAACGTCTCCTTCGACCTGCCCAGGTTTAACTTGTGCCTTGTCGTGACGTAACTGAGGCTCCTTTCAGTTCCCCGTTTCTCACATTTCCAGCTGTGGTGCAGGTGTTGCTTTGAGCCAACGGTAGCCAGAGCGGCGTTTCCCTTCTTTCACCAGCCGACCTCCCATTACAAAACCAGAGCTCTCCAATCTCTGAATGAGCTGAGGTCATTATTATCACACACCCACCCTCCTCTAACTGTGTGTGTGTGTGTGTTTTTACAAATCAGGACTTTGGCAGGCCTAATAGCAGCTGGCAGGGCGAAGCGTCAGCTGTTTGTGTCGGCCTTTTATTAAAACCGCTGGCTGAATCTTTCCAGAGCCCCGCGACAGTTCTGCGGTTCTGTTGTTGATCAGTTCAGGCAGGAGGAAGCAGAAATTCACTAAACCAAACCTGGCTTTGTTAGAAAAGTTGCCTTGATGCCAGACTCACTCTGGTATTTTTCAGCAATTAGGGGTTTCGAACATGTAAACATGCCGCTGTAAGTGCAGAAAATATGGCCATTAACCAGAGAGACACTAAAAAAATAAGCATTTTATGTGCAAATGCATAAATGGGATTTTATACTGCTTAAGATAGCTTAAGCTGCAAAGCTTTTTGTCCACTAAAGTAGAAAAATGCAAAAGAAATGTAGTTTATGCAGCACAGTTAGATGCAAACTTAATAAGCTTCACTGCATGCAAACCTTTGTGTCTCTGCAATAATTTATATTCAAAATTGTGCAATTATGTAATCTATTTCCAGTGTAATAACTAATCACATTAAGTTTAATTATAAAGCACCAGAGTTGAACCAAGTGCTGCACATGTTAACATAAAGCCAGCAAAAAAAAAAAACTGGTGCAAGAAGCCGTCAATCTGCAAAAATAGAATAAAACTATATAAAATATTAAAACAAGGCCAAACAGGAAAACGATTATAATAAAGTAAATATAAAATACTAAGAACTATTTAAAAACTATCAAAGGTCACTGAAAGCATGTCTGACATGAGATTTTTCTTTAAAATGTAAAAAAAAAACAAAAAAAAACTTTTTACTACAACTGGAGCATAAAAATCAACATTTACACTGATGCAGCTGAGAGATTAATATTTATTATTCATTTACACTTTTGTGTTTCTGAAGAGTGACGCTATTAATATTGATATATGTTGTGCACTACAATGACAAGTATGGCTAAAAATCACATTAAAGTATTTGTGGATGAAGCATCTGCTGTTAGTGTGAGCTGTGAAGGAAACCGATGCTTCAAAGTCAGCCTGGATATTAAATATCAGCTAATTAGAGATAATAATTAGACGTGCATGCAGATTTATTTGGTGTAAACATCAGGTTTTTTACAGAGCGGACGTGTTGATTGCATGTTGTTGCATAAGAAATCGTAAATTTCTGGAAAACATGGTGATTCACTGACATGTGAAAGTGATTTGCCGCTTTAACATGCGAGAGAAAGTGAGTAACCGTTAATATTAGGTGTGTCTGAGTGAGTTCACCTATAAACCTGGGAGTAACAGATGGAGACGATGAGTGATGAAGATAATAAGCAGCAGCAGCAGCTATGAGAACAAACTATCTGCGTTTACATCACTATAAACAGTGTGGATTCATTGGATTTCTCTTCATAATAAGCCAGTGTAAGGGCTTGGAGTTGTGACCTGAGATGACTTTTAATGGTGCTTTATGAATCAAATCGAGTTAAATCAGCTCAGATAGTCACATAAACAGAGTGCACTGTTAGTTAGTGACCATTTCTACCATCTTCTCTACATTATCGCCTTAATGTATCCATAAAAACAGCTCACTGCTTCATTATCTTTAAAATAACATGAAGACACTCTGATATTTAAGCAAGCGATGCTGGTTAAAGTTTCTCAGAGACAGTTTCTTCACAGCGCAGATCTCAGAGTCTATTTGTGTTAGAGGAAGTTATTGGCCGCAGAACAAAAGTCATCATTGTGTGAGAACAAGACGAAGAGACTTTCTGCTTCTGCGTGCGTCGTTTTCAGTTTAATGAAACCTCTTCCTCCCAAAATACAAACTGGTATTTGTGCAACACATTTAACCGCTCTGTTTTCTTTCCTCTCTGCTGCTTTCATAGGCATTTTTCTGCCTTTGTGTGAGTAAACGCCACTAAAGATAGAATGAGTAAACTCAGCGACAGGACCCAGTTAGTCAGCGCTCGGTTATTTTAATCATTAAAAAAAAAACAACTTGTCTACACACCAGAAAGCTGAGCCAAAACGTGCTTAGCTGGCAGCCTCAGCTCATCCACCTCTGAGCCACAATCACACAACACAGCTGACAATTAGGTTCTAAAGACGAGGTGGCGGCAGGCTGGAGACGCCTCTGCAGCTACATTATGGACAAACAGGGAGGAAACCAAGAAAGACGCAGGAAGAGCAGAGAGGAACAGGAAGGTTTGTTCAGGAGGGTGAGGAAATAAAGCTGCAGATGCTGGACTGTAATCTGTGTGAGCATGTTTGGAATGAGAAGCTTCCCAGCAGCTGTAAATCTTCATACTCTGCGTTTTTAGTTGCTGATGTCATGTAAAAAGCTCTGTGACGATGACCAACATGAATGCTCACACCTCAGAGGAAAACCAAGGACAAAGGATGAAAATATTTTATATAACCACTGAATATTCAATATGTGAATCACACAGAGATAAAGAAGGTGAAAGGCAGCGAATAAATAGAACATAGAGGACCGAATGTGCACTGTAAAAACGTTTTTGACCAATTTACTGTTATTTTATCAGTTTTGTTTCATTTCACATAACAAGTAAAATCACTGGAAAAAAGCATTAATTTACGTTAGCTGTAAAAAACCCAAACTTTAAAAAAAAAGATCTGTATTTTTAATTTGTTCTTTTATGATATTTAACCATTAAATTAAGAACAATTCATACAATTATGCTGTTTTACTGTATTTAAAATCAGCTAAATAATACAAATATTTTACAGATATTTACAATTATTTTCACAGATTTTTCAATTATTTTTCCTGACTTCCCTGACAGTGATTTTCACTGTTCTTTTATGGGGTTTTATGACAGTGGACAGTGCTGTAATCAATAATAAACTAACTAGAAAAGCACTCAGAGAGCGCAGACCTCCACCAAGCAGCTGTTACCTTCTCAGCTCCGTGGCGTGTACTTCAGTAAACGACACTACTGTGTAAGCTCGTTTTGTGCTGGTAACAAGTAGGGCTGGTCCAGAACATTCGAATATCCAAATATTCGTTCGTTGTGGTGGTATTCGGATAATAATATTGATATTCGAATAGTGGTGCGCGCCACTGCCAGGCGCCAAATAGTCGTGCGCACGAATATTCGGATCTCAGAATTATTATCCGGATACCACCACAACCCGAATATTTGGATATTCGGGTTCAGCCCTACCACCCATTGTGATTTCCACAAAAAAATTTGTGGATCCAGATGGTAATCCAGAACATCACCAAAATGTAGCCACCTGTTCCTCGTCCCATTATCAACATTTCCTGAAAAAACTTAACTTAAAAATACTGTCAATAGCCAAGAATCAGTGTCGACTCTTGTGGGACTAAACCAAATCCAACACCACAAAAAAACATATTTAACTCAGCTAAAAATATATATAATTATTTTATGTGATACTTCCTGTTATTTCCACTGTCTTTACATTTACAGAACATTGCAGCATTCTGCCATTTTTTAACCTTTTTTTATTTCATTTTTGTACAGCAACAAATTATTAATATGTGAACCATGTGTCCCACATATATGCAGAAGGTGAAGGAGGATAAACCTAAAGGGACTCGGAGGCTGAATGAGAGTCTGTGAGACAGAAATGTGGCCAAACAGGAGTTTCAGGACGGCCCAGTTGCCCGGCAGCAGACAGCATCGTCACGGTAACAGGCTCTTCCTGCCCCTCCCCCTTCCCACCCGCCTCGCGCGCTTTTACCTTATAAGGCAACGCGTTAAAGTGGCTGTCACGGCGACAATGGTGATGTAAGAGGGCAGCAAGGTGCACCCCCCACCGACACACATGAAGAACTTCAAATTGAAGCAACGACACACACTTTCAGTCTGACTCTTTAAAGTTACCTGTGTGTGTGTGTGTGTGTGTGTGTGTGTGTGTGTGTGTGTGTGTGTGTGTGTGTGTGTGTGTTCAGGAATGTGAAACACGACACACAAAGTCCACCTTCTTGTTTCCCCTCAGCTTCCTCTAAAGCAGCAGCAGCAACAAACAGAGTCTAGCAGCAGCAGGATGAACATGCAGGAGGTTCAAATAAAAGTAAAAATAAAAGTAAAAAACTCAACTAAACCTCTAAACTTCCTGCCAGTGACACAAGACTCGGGTCAAACACTGTCAACAACAAGCGGCGGTTTAGGGAGTGCTGTTGATGTCCTTAAATGGCCTTCACTCCTATTTGGTGAAATTTAACATGCAGAGTTTTCAGGAAGTTAAATATTGCTGTTGTTGTTCTGCAGGTAGCTTTAATTTAAAATGAATACTAAAGAAACAAAGCTGCATCAAAGTGCAGAATTCACACTGAGCTCAACCAGGGAAAGTTTTGGTGTAGAAATTAATCATAAAGCAACATAAACCCACTACCTCTATGTTTAAACTCCTATCTTAGTCATTATCAAGGACTAGCAATACAAGCTACATCTTATTTTCACAAAAGTCTAACCCATTCAAATCTTCCATCATTTGTTGTAATGATACTTGCAAATTGTATGTATTAGCCTTCAGATCAAGGAAAAACTATGTTTAATCTAATGAAATTGTAGTGTTTGTACATGTATCACCCCATAAAATGCTGGAAATGGAGATTTATTTTCATAATTATGTAAAAAAGATTGTCTGAAATCTGGAAATATCAGAACCACTCAACGCCATGACTTAGAAACTTGAAAAAATACATGTTTAACGTAAATAAATGGTATTATTTTATTCATTCAGGCATTACTGCGCAGTACTCTGCTTCCATAGGTGTTTGAGGTTTATTACAAGTAATTTTTCTCGCTGACGCTTCATCATACAGACAAGCAACTGGTATTGTCTTAAAGATCAAGTCATGCAGTTTCATTTGATATGTGCTAAACCTCACTGCAGTAAATACTGTCAAAGCCATTCAACTGAGAAGAAGGGCTGTGAATTTAGACGTAAAGCGCATCCGTCAGGCTGTAAGTGTTAAACCGGAGAAGCAGCTGTAATATTCAAGCAGAAAGGACGCAGATAACACAAAGAAGTGATATGACAGTTTGTCTATAATACTGTAGTCGGGATGCAACTAACAGTTACTTCATCAATTAGTTATTTGGCCGATAAAATGTCCGAAAATTGTGAAAAATTATCAGTGTCTCCCAAAGCCCTTCGTAAAACGAACAACGGGGGACTTGATATTAACAACATGTTATCACAAGGCTTACAGTCTGAAATTTTAAAGTTTAACTGCATCTGTTGCAGCAATACTCCACAGACAACAGGAAAAGGCTGCAGCATGTAGAAAATCTAGGGCATAACTCCCATTTTGGTGTACTGTATATTATATGGCCTTATATCACAAACTGTCCACAAAAACTTAAATGTTTGAAGCAACCACTGACTATACTATAGTATACAGTTATGCCCCAAAATGGAAGCTGTTTCTGGGTGACTTTTTTAAGTTTCCTCATAGTTGCTGCTGCAGAAATAAGGACATTTCATGTGTTTAGAGGTTGACAAAACAAAAACAATACGTAAATCTTTATTAAATGTCATCTGTGGGTTAAATCTTAATTGCAGATCATGTAAAGTCCTGCAGACTTCCTGATGCTGCGAGTCATTAGCAGAGGAGACGTCGTAAAGCCTCTCAGAGAGTCCAGACTCGGGACTAACAGCAGCAGCAGAAACACTGTTTGTTCCTCTGAGTTTCCGCTTGTTGATGACCCGTACAACACACAAAGACGCACAAGGACACACTAACACACACGTCTAGCCTGAACCACCCCCCACCACACATTCCTGCTCTTTATGGCTTCATGATTCACCGGCCCTCCGCCTGTCTGACACATCCTCACAGTGAAGCGACGCTGAAGCAAATCGGCCTGCAAACGGACGTGAATCAGTGTCACATCAAACACATGGGAGGTTAAGAGTGTCGGTCAGGGAGCACCGACAACTATCCTCCCTCTGAGTTAGGACTCTGAAATAGTGACAAACACGATGACCAGATTCAGCAACCTTTGGATTTACTTCCACTCGTTGCTTAAACACACATCAGCTCCTCCTCCCACACCAAACCTAAAACCTTAAGTTGATTTAATGCAGTGATCCTCGTGTCCCAGTTAGACTCGTGCAGGCTGAGAGCTCTTAAAAACCTCCACACAGTAAACACAGGCTGACCCCCTCCAGAGACCCTGCGGCTGCACGTCCACGTCCATGTAATCCCTTTAAAATGACTTTAATATTATAGCGACCCCCCTCTAACGCTGGAAATGGAGCAGGACGGAGAATCAGTGACAGTCTCGAACACTTGCTGACCGTCTGTACACACTGGGTTTAACCTGAGAGAAGGAAACCAGCTGCAAAATCAGCAAATTAATTCCATTTTGAGGCTGTTTTACGGGTCAAATAAAGGCTGGGAGATACAACTGAAGATAAAATGTTTAATATCAGTTGGTCTGGATAGCTTTTAAAGAGCTATTTTAAAGAAAGAAAGCTTAATCTGAATTTAACCACATTAGCAGACTTATCAAAGTACACAGCTAATCATTTTAATGTTAGAACAATGCTGAAAATCATAGAAATAATTAAAATCAATCATCTATTTGTAAAGATCAACAATAATATTCATAAGTAGGTTTCCATTAGTGCATAATCACCTGAAAATAAGAAAGAAATATGCTTTCATTACCTTAAGAATGAGCACTTTTATAACTACACTGCCACATTTTACATAAAGGAGGCCTAATCTGAATTTTGCCACTTTAGCTGATGTATAAAAAGGATGCAGGTGATCATTTTAATGTTACAATGAAAAACACACACAAGTAATACATCTACACATATAAATAAAAAAACAAATGAGGATAAAGGAATCGTCTCCTCTTGATAGACATTAAATCAAAATGTAGTAATGTTTTGCACTTATATGGGACCTTTTCTAACCAGTTAGGTTCTACAGTGTGTTTCTTATTCAATAATGTCGGCAGAGCTGCTATATAAAGCAACTTGCGGTTCAGCATCTCAACCAAGATCATGCAACTGAACCGCCATGTGCTTTAATAGCAGTTTGCATCTGATGCATGTAAGTGAAACTATTCTATCAAACTGTTTTCTTATCTATTGTGCACATCGCCGTCTATATATTGACCAGGCCAACATCAAATGATCAAAACAGGAAAGAAGGAGACACTATAAATATTCTCAAACAAATACCTCAAAATCAAGGTAAATCCATAACAATGTAAACAACTAATGTTCTTATAATAGAACATTTTACTGAGCAAAGTGAATTTGAGCTATATGAATCTCATTTACCTTCCTGCTTTCATTAAGGCAGTTTACTTCTGTGGATTCTATCAACTTAAAATGACACGTTGTCCCTTTAAACTGTTCTAATTTGAGCAAAAGTGCTAAAATTAGGTTTGTGACATCCACATTTTTGTCAAATTTTCTTTGAGCAGAATTAAGGAGTAAACTTAATATAATTGCATGTTACTTGTTGAAGCAATGCATTTAAGTTAGTTCAATAGTTCTCTTTTCTCAGTATTCAGTCTGTAAAGGAATAAAGAGGAAGCCGATTCTGAGATGCTGAACTTCCTCTTGCACATTCGCACCTCGTCTGTTTCAAAGATGAGCTTGTTTTCTCTACTTCCGACTTCTCTTCTAAGAATTAAGACTCTTCTGTGGCTTCTCAGTTTACAAAATCGTACAGCACAGATTAAAACAAATAAATCTCCACCTCTGTATTCACGGATGTTTCTATATTTCATTGAAGAAATGCTGAAACACACTTTGGTGCTGCAGGATGCCACAGCACCATATCAGCACCACAACCCTGCTTCAGGCTGTTGCTAAGCAACACAGGAGTACAGCATCTTATTTTTAGAAGCTTTAAAATGCATCTCAGCACCTCGTGTCCGTAGTACCAAACTCTGGAGCTCTTTCATCTCCCTCCTGCTCTAAAATAGACTTCACTCTGGGATGTATGTGACAAATTAAAAGACGTCTTCAAACCAAAGCAAAGAGGGTTTTTTTTTTTACAACAGAGCACAGCTGGATCCTCAGCTGTCAGTGAGTGAAGGTAAAAATAACCAGGAAGGTGCTAACAGAGCAGTTAGCTCACAAACCAGAGTCTGGAGCTCACACAAACCTGAAACACTCAACTGTGAAGCTCCTGCAGTAACTCCACGTGCACGCCGCCGTGCACCGTGAGTCAGAGGAGGCCGACAGAGGAGGCTTTGTTAACGAGGCAACGGTAGCTAAATAATCCCCTGCAGGCCAGCTTTGATTGGATCAGACAGGATAGTAGCTCGTGGACGCAGGACTTTCCTGACCCACATTAGAGCAGCAGCAGAGCGACGGGACGCTGCAGCAGCTGGTTGGAAACGTCAACGCCGACATAGGGCAGCAGCTCAGGAGACTTTAAGAGCAGAAAAGCATGTAGAAAAGATGCCACATCACATCCTCTGCTTCAGTTAGAGCTGTCACAATCAGGAAACTTTCAGGAAATTCATTTTCATGCACATAATTGTAATCCAATTATCATTTTCTGTTCATTTTATGCTAAGTTTATAGTATTTGCGCTTTTGAACGCCACCTTTCTACTGCAAATCCAACAAATCGCCTCCTCAAAGTTACTGGGCTCATTTTTCATTTGGCTACAAACCAAAATGTGCCCACAGTGCTGCAACTAAATCCAAAATGTCAGCAGCTTAGAGGTCGACTGATGTGGGTTTTTAGTAATCAAGCAGACTAATAACTGATATTTAAAAGATTTGCAGTAAAATGACAATCTTAGTGTCAAAACTCCAACTCAAAAGTTTGTTAAATGCCTTTATTTATGTTTTAGCGCATGCTTAATTTAAAAAGAGCTTTTCATCATTTATTCTTCAGTCTCGATTGCTATTGCGAGTAGTTTTTATATTGGTGACGTGTAACAAATCAGAAAACAGAAATCAAGCATCAGAGCCAAAGTAGCGCATTTTAAATCAGACATTGGTTTAAAAAATAAAATAATAGGTTATCAGACAAATGCTATCATCTGTTGCTCCTACCATAGATACTCATGGAAATGCAGTCAGTTAAATACTAGAAGTTCATCACCTCCTTTAAACCAAAGAAGAAGGAGGCACAAATGTTTCCATTAGCTTAAACCAGCGGTTTTTATACATTGAATGCAATCAATTATGCAAAATCAGCTCAAACATTTGCAATCAGGTAAATATGTATCAACTGTGACAGGCTTTGTTTGAGTACTAATTCTACATCTGACTACTTAACTGCTGCAATTTATTTATATTTTCCTTCTTCTGGTGTTTCCATTGATGTTTTCTTCGTGCAGTTACTGTAAATGTGTTTGAAGACAATGGTGCATTTACTGTCACTAGACAAAACTGGTTATTGAGTCGACGGTCTGCAGGCTTCCCCACTTTCTTTGCAGCCATCTGGTCCATTAACACCGCGGTGACACACTGTGATCTGTCTGTTTCTGGCCTGACTCACCGACTCGCCTGACTTTATATTTAAAACGGGGAAGGAGCACAAAACCGCAGAAACCTCAAAGTCTTCCTTCCTCTTTCTTCCACTACTACGACTCCCAGGAGGCCGAGCTGCAGACTCATCCTACTGCTTCTACAAAGTGAGAGTTATTCTTTACAGATGAGCCTTTAATCAAAATCCAGGATTATTTATCTCCTAATATTTACCAATCCTTCCTCCATCTGTGATAAACAGCATCATAAACACCTGAGAAGATGTTCCGCTACTCTGAGCTGCTGCCAGAAGGTAAGAAAGATGAGGCAAGAGGAAAAGAATCTGCCTGCCTTTAAATTTTTCACTTCCAACCCGGAGGCCAACAGCAGCATCAACAGCAGCAGCAATGTTTGGATCATCTGCAGTGAATGTTTATCAGCCATCTGTCTCAGACTCTCTGCATGAGAATCTAAATGTGGTGCAACACTTGCAGGCTGCATAATCCCCCAAAAAACATGTTTGTCTTGATTTCTCTCGGGATCATGTTGCCAAAACACAATTTCAACTCTCAAAATGTTCAAACACGAGCTCCAGAGTCTTTCTTTGTGCAGTTAACTAAACTGCATCATCCTCCAGGCTTGTAGTCTCCCACCACCCCCCACGAAAGATCAAAAAACTAGACTGACGTTATGAAGTGACCTCAGGCTGCTCCTGACCAGAAATATATCCCACATTACAGACACAAACCTCAAAGCTGAGCTGCTAAACAGAAAAACCAATTTGCAACACCGGTGGCAAGAAGAAGAAAAAAACAACACAAACCAGCTAAAAATAGCAGCACACACTCGAGTTATAGTCTTTTGTCTGAGCCTGTTGCCTTAACGACACCAGCAAAGACAGAAGAAACGAATGCAGCGGAGAGGAAGAGCGCAGCGTGGGATTATCAGGACTGAAGGCCAGCACAGGCAGTAAATATTTAATGCTGCTCTTATGTGCCCTGAAACCAACACAGGCTCTATTGATACCCCACCGAAAGGTTTCTGCTTCAGGTGAATGAAAACAAGCAGGGAACTGAGCAAATTCTGCAAAATTAGAGCTTTGCAGACAGAAAACCTTGAAATATGAGGTAGAGAAATGACAATAAGTGGTGCTTTTAGTGTTATATGCAATACAGTGTGCATGAAATCAAATCAGGAGAGTTGTTTGTGCATTTCATGGGAAACAGGACAGTTCTAGTGTGTGTGAGGGGTTTAAATTCATTAACACACACACTATCCACAGCCGTTTGCATCCATCTATATATGTGTGTGTTTTCCAGTCGGCCTCTCGTCTTCACCTCTTCGCCCAGTGCCCCACTTTAAGAGCTCTTCAATAATACAGCAGCCGCTCACAAAGGAAATCAGAGACACAAACACACACACTGTTAGTTTGGTGTGTTTGAACGTCCTCACCCCTAAAGCCGCCAGGATACATCGAGGAGTTCGTCTCGACACCACAACAAACACTAAGCGAAGCCTGCAGCCTCGTCAGGTGGTTCCCCAGCAGGGTGGAGTTCAGTTCAAACAGCAGAGTTCAACAATAAAAAGCTGGATAAGATTCAATCAGGATGAATTCAGTTAGTGAAGGTAACAAGCTCTGGAGTCATAAACAGAACTGGGGTCAAATCTGCAAACCTTCCACGCTTTCACTGGCCAAATATTATGTATCTTTAACTGGGAAGCAGCTGCAGCTTCCTGAGCCAGTTTACTGCATTTTTGCATCCAAATAAATTTTTTTTTAAAGAATATTTTTGGCCATTATTGATAAAGATAGTAGAAGAGATCCACAACAGGAGAGAGGAGGTGAGTCCAATCCAACTGGCTACAATAAGGACTCTAAACTCTGGTACATGCTGCATCTGTTCAAACAGGTGAGCTATAAAGGTCCATTTTAATCCAAAAGCCATGTTTAACTCTCTGAACTCCAAAATCTACTAGATTTAAAAGCTGTTTTATCTTAATCTATTTAAAAATAAATAAATGCAGCATGGCTCAAAAACAGTAAACAGAGGAGCAAGTTGTTGGAAGATACATTCATCACGGTGAAACTTCTTTCACCGAGTAGATTAACAAAGCTTGTAGAGGCTGCAAACATTTAAATATCTATAGCATGTGGAGCTAACACTATTTTCCAGTGTCAGTAACACCTGTAGGGATGTTTTGTTTCAATTTTGTAAAGTGAATATAGAAATTCTACTTTGACTTGGTCATTTTTTTAATGATTTACAGCATTCTAACCTTATTCAAGTGCACTAAAGACATTTCTGACTTCTCTCTCCTTCTTCATGGTTGTTCTGTTTCCATAGAGGTGCAGGGCTTTATATTGCAGTGAAAAATTAAACCACAGTGAGTAAAAATGTGACAGGAGCAAAAAACAACATCCAGAAACTGATTGAGGTTCAGAGGGTTAAGGATTCACTAATTTACTGT
>OMNN01034217.1:0-10748 GCA_900302755.1 Chromis chromis | reverse complement strand
CCCTCCCCTCCTCTAAAGGTGCAATAACTAACATTCTGACTGCCTCATAACATAAAATGACCTCTGTATATCTGCAGAAAGGCTGACAGAGTTATTGATCAGTACCAATGACTCAACTATTATTTCACCAGGCAATGAGACTTGTGGCCTTTAAAGCTCACTTTCAGTTTTAGATCAAACACTCTATAACTTTGGGAATGCACAGTCACTACCAGAGTCCCAATTCTACCTGTAAAGACCAGTAGAGGTAATTGATCATGTGAAACTGAAGAAATAAGATTCTATTTTTTGCTTTTATATTTTCTTTCATTATAAAATAGTGACAAACATCAGCTTGGCCTATTTTATTTATTTATTCCACACAGTGTTTTTCCAGTTAACTTCACCACTTCACTGCATGTGTGGTAACAGTCAAATCTCTTTGAATATATTTAGTAAAATAATAATATGCACCACTTTCTTAATGCTATACACCACTACTGACTGAATACTAGTCTTCTTGCATACCACAACATAATGTCAGTTCTTAGATGGATTTGTTTGCTTAAAGGCAGCCTTTGACTTCCTCCTCTTTTACTGTGCAGTGAAAATAACCTTACTAGAAACAACAGTTGCTCTACTTTTTGGTCAGAACGTTGTAGTAGTACAGTTAGAGCGCAGACTGTTTTCTTATTTTTAACCTCCTTGTGGGTGCATTCAAGGACACGCTGACATTTGAGATACTGCAGTTGACTGCTAAAGGGCAATAACAAAAAGAAGCACTCTAATTCATGTGATATTTATCACGTCATCTGTTTGTGTTCGTTTCCTCCTCCTCAGGCTTTGATTTTAAACAGTGTAACTTGCCCACTGGGACAAAAAATAAAAGGGGTATTTAAATGATTTTTCAAAAAAGATCACTTTACTAGTCAAGAGACATGTGACTCTGAAGTTATAAGATGTCTTTGTGGCTCAGAACATAAAATTCAAGGTCATACTGAGCTGAAATGACCTGAGGCCTGCCTGGGAGGTCCTATCCTAAGAACTTGTTTTCTGCTTTTAAAATGGAGATTTGTTGTAAAAGGGCAGGACATGTGAGCCTATCAATACTCTGTTCCCTGTCTTTCTGCTCCAGATCAGCAGGATTGAATACATCCACTCCAAGAACTTCATCCACAGAGATGTGAAGCCCGATAACTTCCTCATGGGACTCGGAAAGAAGGGCAACCTGGTCTACATCATCGACTTTGGTTTGGCCAAGAAATACCGCGACGCCCGAACACACCAGCACATCCCCTACCGCGAGAATAAGAACCTCACCGGCACCGCCCGCTATGCCTCCATCAACACCCATCTGGGCATCGGTAAGGCAGCACACACGCACACAGAAGGTGGCCCAGATATCTGTGTAAGTGTGAGTGTTCTGCAAACCCTGCTGTGATTTGTGTGTTCACAGGAAAATGTCAGTAGAATATGTTTGCATATTTATCGATCAGGACTAGATTCTTCTTTCCTTTCCTTTCCTTTCCTTTCCTTTCCTTTCCTTTCCTTTCCTTTCCTTTCCTTTCCTGTTACCGCCTTCTTTGTCTTTTCTTCTCCCTTAAACTGTACTGCCATTTCATTCTGTTCTCTCTCGTCTCCCTCCATTCTGTGTTTTTCTCCACAGAGCAGTCGAGACGAGATGACCTGGAGTCTCTGGGCTACGTTCTCATGTACTTCAACCTGGGCTCTCTGCCCTGGCAGGGTCTCAAGGCTGCCACCAAGAGGCAGAAGTATGAACGCATCAGTGAGAAGAAAATGTCCACCCCCATTGAAATGCTCTGCAAGGGATACCCTTGTGAGTCAAAATTGGAGTGACATTTCGACCCCAGTAAAGAGATGCAATACAGAAAATCAGACAATTGTAACAGTAGAACATGTAGAAACGCTAATTTAAGACAGATTTTGTTCACATTTTCTGTCACAAAATCATTTTCACCCTCTCTTGTATTTCACAGCTGAGTTCTCTACTTACCTGAACTTGTGTCGCTCCCTGCGGTTCGATGACAAGCCAGACTACTCATATCTGAGGCAGCTCTTCAGGAACCTTTTCCACAGACAGGGCTTCTCCTACGACTATGTCTTTGACTGGAATATGCTGAAGTTTGTGAGTGTTGTGCTTTTGCAGACTTGGAGGTGCAGATCTCTTCAGCAGTGTTTCTGTTGTTTTTCTCTTTTTGTTCAGCATCAGCACTGTTCTTCTGTGTTTTCAGGGGGCCAGCAGGACAGCAGAGGATGGAGAGAGGGAGAGGAGGGAGGGAAAAGAAGGGGAGGAGCGAGCAGGAGGGGGCCAAAGAGGAGCTGGAGGTCGAGCTTTGCCGCCCGGTCCAAACCCTTCTGCAGCCAACAGAGTCAGGAACGAGGCTGACGCTGCTCCCTCCAACCCAGCCACACGTGGGGTCCAGCAGTCAGGTCTGGATGCTGTTTGCTTTTGGAAGTTACACAGCAGTAACAGAATGAGGGCTTTCATTCTAAGAGTGGCTTTTTGTGTGCAGGTAATCGTTCTCCTCAGGCGGGGAGGGCAGAACGAGCCGAGCGAGAGAGGAAGGTGGCCATGAGGCTTCATCGCGGGGCCCCTGCAAACGTCTCCTCCTCTGACCTCACAGCACGCCTCGACCAGTCACGCATCACTGCATCACAGGTGGGAGGATTGTGACTTGGCAGGTTCAGTGAGACTGTTGTGAAGACGGTCACCACAGCTTTTTATCAGCTAAACCGTCTTATTTAGTAGGAAATATATTTTCATTGAACTGTGACAAGAGACCACAAAACTTTTGCAACAGGTTTCATAGCTCCCAGACCTAGCATCCTAGCAATGCTAACACACTAAACCAAGATGGTAAACATGGTAAACATTATATGTGCGTAGCATCAGCATGTTAGCATTGTCCTTCTGAGCATTTATGCATCCTCACAGAGCTGTCACTAAGCCTGTGAACTCTAAGTCTTTTTATTTTTGAATTTATGAAACCCAACCATGAACAAACTGCAGCAGATATCACTCTCTTTCCTTATGTAGCATTAATTGCTTTTTTTTGTGTAGAAAATGGATGAGAAGGATTTTCATTACCTTGGACTGATGACATTTCTGGATTCTCTGTTATGCTTGCCACTCATGTTAATACAAATTCTCGTTTCAGGATGCCAAATTGGAAATATTGGAGCTAGGAAAATATTCTCACATAATCTAGTCGTAATTACCACCGAGACATTGATATGTAGGGTTTTTGTCACTGTGCAGTTAAAAGTCTGATATGATATGAACACAAAATAGACTAATCCTCCAAGGCGGGCTCCATGTGCCCCACAGCCTCTTTATGATTTGTAATTGGACTCTCTCCAGTGCTTCTTTGTATATTGGGGATCGTGTCTGCATCTTGCAGCGGCATTTCTGAATGTCCAGACTGATTGTGGACTCTAATAATTTGGTCGAGGAGATGCTACAAATTCAAATAGATACAGCCTTTTACACTGTTCACTGTCTGAATTTGTATAAATGAAGTAAGATGTAGATAATACAAGGGCTTTTGTTTTCCACATTATCCTCTGATCTTGACAGTTAATGAGTAAATAGTTCAGTTCTTTTGAGTTGCTTACCTCTGATTGCACCAGTGAATAAAATGATATACAGAGTATTCTTCCTGCTACAAACCATGTGTGTCTGTGTGTGTGTGTAAACAGGGCTGACAGGGTTTGGGTGTATAATGCCTCATACATTAAATACAGTGTTTTCTTTTAATTTCCCCTCATTCAGGTCAGTGTGCCATTTGAACATCTGGCAAAGTGAGTTTCTCCTCGCTGGCCTGCAGGTCAGTGGCAGGTATGGACACGTCTGACACACACACAAATACACACACACACACAGAGATTTTAAACAACTACCTGTTTCTTCTGTCCTTGATGACACCCTAAAACTTGTCTGCACGACATACATTATTGAGTGTGTGAGTTCAAGACTTCGCATTGCCTCCAACTTTCTCGGCAAGCGATCATTTTACATGGCTGTTGTTCTAACATATGTGTATGGTGAGTTTGTCAGACAACATTATAGTTATAAAATCAGTAATTAGCAGTGCAGAGCAGCAGCTTGGAAATGGTTCTGAAGTGACTGCTTGTTGACATGTGGTCTTAATGAGGTGCGTTTCAGTCACTGTTTCATACTTGTTCTGTTGTCTGACAATAGAAACAGAAAAAAATGTAAATGAGTGCAGCTTTATTGGGAATTCAGCTGTTTTAAAATGTAGTATATGTGAGCACAGATAGCAGGACAGAAGAAAACTGGTTTAAGTAGCACTGAAACACAAATGGTGACATGAAAACACGGCTACCCACAACCAGTCTTTGTGTATTATTTTTTAAGATTACTCTTAAAGTTTCTTCCATTTCTTATTGTCCCTTTGCTTTACAATTTCCAAAAAGCTCTGACCTGTAGGAATACGATCAAAGCTAATGTTAGTGTTCTTATTATTCTCATTAGCTGCACAACATGCTAACACTTACGAGTTTCCTATTGTTGTGGTGACATTGCACTCAGTAGGAAAAACAATCCATTGGGTCTTGAGTTTCTCAGATGCTGGTGGTGCATGAAGATTCTTGGGCTCACTCTTGCAGCCAACAGCAGATCCTTGGTGCGCTGTGCTTGTGTTCTGAGAGATTTTAGAGTTAGCAGAAGTTGCTGTAGTAAGTAAACTGGTGGACTGTGTGGCAGCTGCTCATTCTGGATGGCATACCTGGAGGCAGCAGGCAGTGAGGGGGCAGGTTTATGCACGTTTTTAGCTCCACAGCTGCTGGTGGCTCAGTTTCTAGTTAGAAACTAAATTTTTAGTTGCTTGTAAAGCTGGGAGGCCATCTCGTTGATGGGGTGCTAGAGAATTGGCAGTAGTAAACATCATGTCATATGTGTTACATACATAACACATAAAAAAGATGTATCCCATATGGCACCTTTATCCTTTAACTTTAAAAACTTATCATTTTTGATGAAATTTCTTCTTGAATTGAAAAGTTGACATTTTTCCTGAAGCGTGTGAACCAAATGATTCTAAGACCTCATGTTTAATTTGCTCGGGCAGAATGCGTCTTGCTGCACAGAGGAGCATTGAGGAACTTTTGTAAACAACCAAGATGGCAGCTGCTGATGTGGAACAGTCTTTTACAGTTTTTCTCAATTGGTTTGGCTCATTTCTTGAAACAGAAATTACATTCTCAAAACTCGATCATTTGGCAAAACAGGCTTACAGTTTAGCACAACACCATAGTTCACTTGCAAAAGCTCATATCTCTCCCAAAACCCTTCACTCATGCTTCAAAACTAAATTCTATTCTCATTTAAATAGTCAGTGCCACCAGAAACGCAAAGATCCTTCTCAATCGCTTTGCTCATTTCTCCAAACAGACCGTACGTTCTCATCACTCTTGGTGCTTTTGCCAAAATAACCTGGATAGTTCAGCACAACACCATATCTCTCCCAAAACCCTTCACTCATGCTTCAAAACTAAATTCTATTCTCATTTAAATAGTCAGTGCCACCAGAAACGCAAAGATCCTTCTCAATCGCTTTGCTCATTTCTCCAAACAGACCGTACGTTCTCATCACTCTTGGTGCTTTTGCCAAAACAACCTGGATGGTTCAGCACAATACCATGATTCACCATGGTTCAACTGTCAGATCAGTATTAAAAGAACTGGACAGTATATTTACTCTAAACGAAGAACTATCAAGTGCACTGCTAACATTTTTCTGTCACTCAACGTGGTGTCACTTTTTTGTTGTTGCTCTGAACACCTCTTGGAAATTCAAAGTGAGTGGAGAGGTTCCAGACTAACTGCATTTGCACATTTATCTGACGGTGACATCCAATTGCAAAAGTGGCCTCAGTGCACGCCCGCTATACAGAATGTAAATCAAAATCACAAAAACATGTTTTTCACTGAGCAAGACATTCATGTGGGATCATAAAACTCAATGTTCACAAACAACTGTATTTGGTTGAAACCATTCTGGAAAATACAGAAATCCAAAACAGTAATTTACAGTAATTACAAAACAACAAACTCAAATACATTAAACATCATAAACTAAATTTAACTTATTGGTATTTCATCCTTTAATTAACTCAAAAACTAACCTTTCTCTTCTGTGTTGTGTCTCTTGTGGTTCAGCAGTTGCAGGGTATCCAATACCCCTTACTTTTCAAATGGATGAATGAAAACATGAATGAGTGAAGGAGGAGGAGAAGAGGAGCGGGAGGAGGAGGAGGCGTCGGCGTTGCAGACCCTTTAAAGGGGGATCGAGGGCGTCCGTGTGTCTGTCAGTATGCGCTGTGAGCATGCCCAGTGTTAAAGCTTGCTGAGATGATGGAAATATCAGTGAGACAAACAAACTCTAGGCTGGAACTGTTTGGTACTGCTTTTCGGGGTGTGGCCGGAGGGGTAGGTGGGTGAAACAACACAAAGGCCCCGCCCCTTCTTCACTCATATTCACCTGCCATCGACTCAGAGGCTCAAGTTGCAAAAAAAATATATAAAAAAAACAGAGTGCACAAAATGGACTAAATTTCAATTATTCTGTGGTTTACACCTGTGATAAAATAAAAAAGTATCAATCTGCTAATGTTTGAGAGCTACATCTGCTGCTTATGGTGTTCTTTATTATCAATAAATATGTACACAAACAAGGAGACGGACACAAAACTAAAGTGTATCCAGGCCTATAATACATAGATGAGACAGGAGAATGCTTAAACGTGGACCAAGGAGAGGATCAGAGGGAGTAAATGTGAGAGACTCTGCAGTGAATTTGTGGATGGGAGCGAGGCTGCTTTTTGTCTGTAAATGTGTCTGTCTGTGTTGTTGTCTTGAGTGTTTGTTTTGCCTTCAGCTTTGCTTTATAGATTGAAAAAAAAAGGATGGAGGATGTAGACTGCCGATGAATTATAACAGAAGATGTATTCCTATTTTTCAGCACACTTGTTACCGTCTTACCGAGGTGAGACTGAGAACACGTTTACTGAATGTGAAAAGACGAGGAGGGAGACGGGTTAAAACGAGGATTGTATGATATGAAAAAGCCTTAGTCCAGCTTGTAACTCCAGGTATGAAAAGACTTGAGAAAGTTGTAAGATCTTGGTGGTGAGCAAGTCTGGTGTTGCATTTGTATTTTTGTTCTTTTGCTTTTTGATGGTTTTATATTACATGTAAAATGTGTAGATACCTTTTGCCAGAATGTGACAGATTGTTTAAAGATGGGGCTGGAGAAAAGAGTACTGTCCTGACATCCCTGAAACAAAAAAGTGACATTTTACCTAAAGCCTTTAGAGTCTGCCAGACGTGTGTGTTTTGGTTTCCACTATGGCAGGCAATGACACAAAGGTTATGTTATTATTTTGAGTGGTACTGATTGAGAGTAGATGTTTTGTCCCAGGCCTGTCAGGACGGATGGATGTCACTGACTGAAAGGAGATGACTGATGTCCTGTACATTTCTTTCCCATGCTTCAACTTTATTACCATGATATTTGTGTATATTTTCTGATTCAATAAAAATATACACAACTTACTCAGACTTCTTATAATCTGTTCCACTTGATGTCAATATATGTAGCTATTCATATATAGCTTTTCCTAATTTTATAATATTTTAGTCTGACATTTATTTTAGAATGTTAGTGTTTTCTCTTTAACCTCTAAAGTCTTATTTTATACATTTCACTAAATGTTAGCATTGTTGTTGCTTGAATGGACACAGCAACAATTCAGTGTTGCATGCAGATTTAAAATTTAAAATGAAGCAGTAGAGGTTAAGATATCTAGACTTTAAGTAACTCATTATGATCACCTTCAACTGCAATTGGAGACTTCAAACAGTTAAACAGAATGAAGATGCATGGAGTTTAGAGAGGTTTTACCAATTCAGCCTTTTGGGAGTTTTATACTTCATCATACTAGGGACAAAAAGTGTGACCTTCGTTTTTAAATCTGTGTGTGGTTAGTCCCCCAGCATGCAACGCTAAACTGCTGGTGTATCCCTTTAATGTCACTAATCCCCTGATTCCCAGATTCCTGTGCACATGAGGTCTGTTTTTTTGGTGACCATGACCTTGATGAAGGACTATGAAGAGGCCTTGAAACACACTGGAAATAATGGACAAACTAAATGTTAAAAAGTATTTATGATTACACAGCTGACCCTGCAATAGTTTGAACACGTGCATTTGTCCCCCCCAAGTAAAAACACGAAAGAAGCAGAGGACTGAAATAAAATAAAATCATTATAATGTTCCTCATTGACTTTCCAAGAATAAATTCATCACTAATTTGAAACATGCACATTTAAAGAAGTTACTTCCCCAAATAAAAGAAAATAGTACATCATGCCTATTAATGTGTGTTGACCCAGTTGGGGTTAAAATGAAATGAGAAAAGTTGATCTACAGGAGAATAAATATTTGAAAGAGATGCAAAATGTCTTATAGCCTTACTATGTTACATTCCTTCGTATTTTGAATGGTCACCTGGTGCCTAAAAGTTCTGTTTTCCTTTACATAGACAAAGACGTCTCACCATACGAAAAATTCACCTGAATGAAGAAAAATAACTTTTTAATACTCAATATTTCCCAGGATAGGACTTGTAGACTTTCCTGTTTAATGGACTATACATATTTATACATCAGTAAAAATGATCCAGTAACAACATGTCTGGCAACATACCTCAGTATAACGCTATATTTTGCTGAAAATATGGTTGGACACAAGTAACATTTTGAAAACAGGTCTTTTGCTTACCAAAGGGGCTATTGTAGATTACTATGATCCTACTGTGATGAATTATATTCTTCCACCACTGCTCACTGTGGCACTTAAATGGCACCCAGCCATCAGTCATGTTACTGTATTACTGGCCAGAGGCATTGTTAGGATCCTGACATATTAGGGGCTTAGCTCAGCTTACAGATCTTTAGATTGCAACTTGAGAATTGCACTTTTTTAATTATGAGAAAGTCATAAATTATTTGTCAAGTTATAAGTAAGTTACATGTGAGACACTGTGTTCTAGACAAAGTAAGGTCAACATCCTCTGTTTTATGCTTAGCCCATGTTCCACATTAATATCACTGTAGATATTAGAGACTGGAAACACCAGTAAGTCTGAAATTGTATGCCTTGGAATTAGTTTTATTGATAATGATTTACAACTATAGTCACATGTAAAGATGTGCCTTGTGACAACCTCTGAGCTAGACCAGGGTTGCCAGCATTTAGCTACCAGTTGGAGTGAGATTGGTTTATCTTGTAGGTTATTAATGATCATTTTAATTTTTAATATTACTTTTATGTAATAGTATTTGAGAGGCTTTTTACATCATGAAGGAGTAGAGATGCAGGTGCTGTTGAGGAATAAAAGATCACTCATAACTCTTGTGACTCATAACTCACAATATAATCAGAGCAAATCTGCTGAACAAAGGTCATAGAATATTTTGCATCCACAAACTGAGTTTACTGAAGCTATATGAAAATATGATTTGAACCCTTAAAAGAAGGTTTTATTGATGGGGATTTTTTTTTTGTTTTTTGACTGGGCCCACCAGTTGTAGATGTGTCATGTTCAGGGTCTCCTCTCAAAGCTTCACTTTATGTGAAAGAGTTGCAGTTTTCTCTCTGCTCTGATCTACTTTTCTTTTTACCTCTGGCTTCATTTTTATTGTTGCTTTTAACTTATATGTCCCACTTATGCCTTTTAGTATTAATAAATAAGATAAGATAAGATAAGATATACTTTTATTGTCCCCATGGGGAAATTTTTCCTGGACTCCGTCCAGCTGCAGTTTACAGATTATACAGATATAAATAGAAAAGTAAAAACGAAAGCAAAAGAAAGCCAAAAAGTGCAGCAGCCACATACTTCACAGAAGTAAATATATATTTGTACAATCAAGCATATGGAAACATATGCATAATATATGTATATATATATACATACACACACATACACACAAGAAATATTTACAGTTTGTATTGCACCGATATGATATTATTGCACCATGTAGCTTATTGCTTATTGCACTGACATTAGTGTAGGTTATTTAGCAGTTTGATGGATGTTGGCAGGAATGAATGTTTGTAGCGGTTCAGCCTGGTTCTGGGGACCCTGAATCTCCTGCCGGAAGGTAGCAGCTGGAATTCGTGGTGTAGAATGTGAGTCGGGTCAGACACACGTTTTTCTTTCTGCGGTTGTGTCAATTACAGGTCATCACAGTTCAAAAGTAATAAGGAGGCTGATTCACTCACCTCCAATCAACACATACTGTTGTTTTGTCAGGACCCCCTGGTGTAACATTTGAACACAATCTGAGCCCTTTAGCATCATAGGTCAATGCACAGTGTAGTTCAACAGACCTATAAAAATATGTCAGAAATAGAGGCCAAGACTCGAAATGATTTCAGCTGGTGTCAACATTGTGTCTCATTTATCAGGTAATGAGAAGGTATCAATGCTGCGAAAAGATGTGTTTTAACCCAAGACCCTGATCTTTTCCTGATTCTAACCGATTTGGTGTCTAAATGAACCAAACAGCGAATTAAATGACTGTTAAGCCAGAAAACAAGACAAATCTAAAAAAAAAAAAAAGGTCTACCACATGACACAAACCTCAGTCGTCTGGGCAAAAGTCATTCACCTAATGCCTCCTCCAACCTTTCAATCTCCTTACGAGGAGATTTTAAATT
>OMNN01034216.1:7608-22973 GCA_900302755.1 Chromis chromis | reverse complement strand
ACGCCCCCACCCCACCCCCCGCACGAGCTGAATATTGGGATATTCGTCATTAATTTGCTCAATTTTTAGCTTTTTTAAATTTTCTAGTTACATCTGTGTTTGATAAATGACGCAAAGGCAGCAGCACCTCCAAATAACCGTAAGTAAAACAGTATCAGTGAATCAATTCAACTGAAAATCAACTGAAATTAAATAAGCGTATTATACTTATTTTATTTTTTATTTAAAATCTGTTTAAATTCCTGGCACACAAACCAAAACAAGTGTGTGTGGATGAACATCTGCTAGTGTCTAAGTGGTTTTCTGATATGCGTGAACTGACTATCTGTTCTAATATTTGTTTTAAACGCAGCAGAACATGTGCAGTGAAGAAGGAGACAGGCTGCTGTGTGAGACAAGGCATTTATTGGAAGTACGTTTCCTGAATGTTTCACACTTAAATCACCAGTTTGGCAATGATTCGGTATTATTTACCCACATTACACATGAACAACAAGGATGGCACAGTTAAATAGACACCATTCACCTGCAGGGGGGGGGTTAATTAAGACATTCAAATGAAGTTTGAAATTTCTGTCAGCAGCACCACTGCTGAGTGCATCTACACTGTGGTTCTACTCTCTAAAACATGACAGCTCATCACTGGATAAAACTTCATACAGCTGCAGCACATCTGTAAGTGTAGGGGGAGGAAACGGCTACAAAATGGTGACAAACACAGCTCGCACACACACACACAGACTTGGAAAGTGGCAGTCAAATACGGTTCATCTAAAAGGTAAAAAGGTATCACAGGTCATGTGCAGATTCCTTCAAGCTTGTAGTTGATTCTCAGCACCTTCCCAGTCATTCAAATGGTCCGATGACAGTGATGTTCCATTTAAGTTCCTGTTACGCTCCGTACGTCTGTAGGCTGTCCTGAAAGAGAGCCGGACAGCTGAACTTCTTCATTATGAGCCCTGCTGCTGGGTAACAGCGTCGCCTCCTCTACTGTCAACGTGGAACAAACAAAAACACCAGAGTTGCAAAAAAGGTGGGGGGGGCAAAGAGGAGAAGGAGAAGGTCATTATGAAGTGAAGTCAGAGAAGTGGTCCCTGCCTCCCTCCTCGCTCTGTGTTAAGCTCGTCCCGTCAGCTGGAGTTGGCTAAAGGAGGTAATGAGGTTATAGTGGGCCCTCTCCTCATCCGTCAGCTCCATGTTTCCAGGCCTGACCACCACCACCACGTTATACCCAGCTTCTTCTGCCGCTTTAGCCTCTGCAACGACAAATCCACAAGTAAATATATGCAGACATGTGGAAAAGAAGGTACATTCTATGGAAAGTGATGACTTTTTTAACAGGTATTAACCAGGAAACACTTTTACCCCTTTTCCACCAAGAAGAACCAGGTGCTAGTTCTGGTGCTTAGTTGGTTCAAATCTCGTTCCTCCTAAGAACCTGTTTGCTTTTCCATTGGCAAGGAGCCAAGCCATTGTGTCACCGTAAAACAACTACGCTTGTATCGATTACATAGCAGTTAAACAAACACAATAAGTTGATGATAATATCTATGTTTATCTTTATAGATGGTCTTAAGGCTGATAGCGAGGCAGAGGTTGCCTGCTGCCTGGGCACATCCGCGATCACGCTACTGGTGGGACACAATTGTACCAGATTTCAGTGCAACAGTTTGTGCAAAACTTCTGTGTGTCCCGGGAGTCATTCCAATACATCTACGATCAGACCAGGGACCTCCTCGCGAAAAAGGACACAAATTTCCGCCTGTGTGTCCCTTTCCACTGTTGATCATTGGTCAGGATAACCCCGCCCCCAGCCCCTGATTTACCTGGTTCTTAGCTCTGGCCCAGCAAAGAGTTGGTGCTTGCTAAGCACCAGTATTATGCACCTGAAGCCGGTGCTTAGGCGGTGGAAACACCAAGAACTGGTGCCAAGTCAGGCACTGGCTCTGAACCAGCTCGGTGGAAAAGGGGTGTTAGTGTCACTTAGCCAGTCCATTCTGTAGAACATAATGGTCAGGCTACACCACACTGTCATTCTGCTACAGTGAAGAAAAATCTGGCTTGTTATTTTTTTGTTTTCTTTTGTTTAAACCAATCACAGTCACAGTGGACGGGGCTAAACAAGTTCCCTCAAAATAGTGACAACTAACCTAGCTGTCTAAAAAAACTAAGCATCTGGATACAATATATGGTCTGGAATAACTTCAAAATTAGCAAAGCTGACTGCCAAAAAGTTGAGTGTCAGATATCATAAATCTACATCAAGTTTGGCAAATGACCTGAAAACCACAAATTATCAGTTTAGATGTTTTGCAACTGCGTTCTGCCTGCTAACAAAAAAAGTGATGCTCCAAATGGTATTCAGAGCAGCTGGGGAAACTTTGTGTAACTGCTTTAAACATAAATCAGCCTGATGCATCAGTACACTTCATCAGTGTAAGGTGTCCAAGGAGTTTGTGTCCAAGGAGCGCTGCACAAGGTCACCCATGACAGCAGTGTAGCACTTTATACATCTTGCAACTAAAGGCAGCAATACAAGCTTATGAGACAAAGAGTTATTGACTTGCACGACTGTCAAAGACATTTTACTTCATTAATATGCAACAGAGCAAAAAACCTCATGCTGTTTATTTCAAACTTGTGGTAATACAAAGTTTTTTTTTTCTTTTTTACAAAATATCTATTAGTTGCATAGAAGAAAAATATCTTGCAACTTAAACAGTATGTGTGTTTATGCACCATAATACCATAAATGAAGTAATAAATGCGGACATGCTCACCTCGGGTGACGTCTGTCAAGAATGTGATTTCTTCAGGTGGACATCCAATCCTCTCTGCAATTCTCTCATAGCTTTTGCAGTCTACTTTAGGCCCCACACCGGTGTCAAAGTGACCGTCAAATAACTGAAATGATGAAACCATCCAATCAGACTCAGCATCTACAACATCAACAGCATGAGTATACAAAGGTGTTTAAAGTGTTTGCATAGGAAGTATGAGACACTTACATCTAAAACGTCCCCTTCGACAGAGTATCCAAACAGAAGTTTCTGTGCCTCGACGCTTCCAGAGGAGTAAATGTAGACTTTGAGGCCTTGTTCCCTCCAGGTTTTGATGGATGGAACCACGTCCTGATAGACCCTGTGTGCAAACAGCCCAACATCATCAACTCATACCTCATTTTGTACTCATAAAGCTAACAGACCCCGTTTATCTGGACAGCTGCCTCATTTAATAACAATGGATTTAGAATAGCTTTGACTTGCAACACTTACTGCTTTAAATCTTTCTTGTTTTAATCCTTCTTCTTGTCAGTGTTACTGTTATGCACCAAAACACCAAGTCAAATTCCACGCATGCAAAAACCTACTTGGCAGATTCTGATTTTAATCTTAAAATCACCGTGACCCCAAACATGTAAAGACGTGTGATGAATCTGTGGAGGGTTTACAACTTTCTATTTCAAACGTTTTTATTTCTAATAAAAATTCAGGTTCTGGTTCGAGCCTCTGAAATGTGACAGTTTGCTGCATTTTCTTTATTACTAATGGCAGAAATAAGTCAACTGAACGCGTCATTGTGGCCTCTGAGAAAGTGTGAAACTAAATACACTAAAACATCTCTCATGATCTTCAACTATGTCTCCTGGCTTTCACTGCAAGGATAAATATTTCTTTACAAATGGATGGAAACTTGACTGCAGCCATGAGAGGGGCTGCTTTTCTCAGTTTTTCACATCCAGTTTTATAGAATATGCACTTAGATCAATAATGCATGCTGAAAAATAAGAGAGGATGCTGTCCTGCAGGGTGTGGAGCTGGTTTTCTGGAATATTTGGTTAGAAGTCACATTAACCACCATGCATGGACTCTGTACACTGTTGGTTTGTGTCAAACTAGTGAAACAAGTTTCTTTTTAATTACATATTCACACCGTTTGACTGTCAACATAGTTAAACAGCTAAACAGCCTGTTGGCTAATTTGTAGTGCCTTACAAAAAAGAGCAACGATAAAACACTAACAGAAAGACAATAATAGATTATTACTCCTCTGCCCCTGCTCTACCTCCTGACCTCTCAGATCCTCAGAACATTGTCTTCTAACCGTTCCACATTCGAGGCTGGTGGGTAAAGGAGACCGAGCCTTTGCAGTCGCTGCCCCAAAGCTTTGGAATAGCCTTCCACTCGCAGTCAAATGCTCCCCCTCCATGGACACTTTTAAGAAAATTCTTAACACGTACTTGTTTTCAATGGCCTTTGGTTGTTTGTAGTGGTTTTAATATCTTATAATCTTTTATATTTGTAATTGTTTTCAAGGGTTTTTATTCTGTTTTGTGTTGCTATATATTTGTGTGCCATTATTGTATTCTGTACAGCACTTTGGTCAACTGCAGTTGTTTTTAAATGTGCTATATAAATAAACTTGATTTGATTTGATATTAGAAAGACAATGAAACGTTGAAAAAAAACATGAAATATTATACCAAAGCCTGTCTGGACAGGTACGTTTTAAAGTTTTTGTAACTTAGGCACTGAATTAGCTGTTCTGACATTAAGGGGAGGTTTGCTTCACAGTGTTGCAGCAAACAGGAAAAACAAGCTCCCTTTGGTTTTAAGTCTGAACCACAGAATAACCACAGCTAATTTTCTGATGTTGATGAAAGAGATGCAAAATAAGAGGTTAAAAGTGTCGAGGTTTAGAGTGGAGTCACACCATGTAGAGTTTCAAAAGTAACCAAAGAGAATCTTAAATTGAATTCTGAAAGGGGGGCCAGTGTAGTTCATCCAGACTGAAGTTATGTGTTCACTATGTCGATGTTTATGAGCAGTTTGGCTACCGAGTATTGAACCAACTGTAAACAGACAACTGCTGCATTGTTCAGGGAAGTGAATAATGAGTTGTAGTAGTTCAGACAAAAGACAATAAAGGTGTTAAGAAGTTGTTCAACTATGTTTTGGGGGAGCATTGGTTTAACTCTGGCAGAATTTCTGATTTGTAGATAGCTAAGTTACAGCAAAACCTCCCCAGAGGATCCATGTTATTGCACATTTTAGAAATATGTTGCATCCACTGAAGAAACCACTGAAAACACCAACATGTTATGTCTCTTTAGGGCTTCATGTTTTGGGGGAAATCTCTAACTGCAATTTTTCTGACTTCTGCAAGTCAAGCTTAAGTTCAATATTCACTGTAATAAATGAGATATCATCAGAAGTGTGACTGTCACACAGGAGGACGGCATGAATTTATAAAACCCCTGACAACAGTTTCAACCCTGGATCAGACACTATGTGTAACATATATCCTATATTGCAGGCTTCCCGTTTGCTTTGATCTTAAATCAATTGAGTGCTCGGCTCTCATCTGCTTTATGTCCAGCAGACGTCATGCTTCCAGATAATGTGATTTAACTGCTGCATGCTGGTAGTTTATTCCTCCCCTCAGCTACTGAATGTCTGGTTTGTCATCCGACTGTAGCTGTAGTTGATCCTGTTTGTTCCCACAAATTATCAGCTGTGTCATGTATAGGGCAGAAGCAGTTTATATTCTGGGATGTAAATATTAACCAAATGGGCCCCAGCGAGCTCTGATAATGCAGTCTTTATCAGGGCAAACCCATTATTCATGTTCACTGGGCCTCTGGCAAACTTGCAAAGTCATGACTTATAAATAATCACATATAAAAGAATTCTGAAAGTGAGGAAAATGATGGGTGTACTTACTCGCCTTTGATTCTCCCTGAAGAATACGCTGCCCTCCACATGTGACCTTGGAGCTGTTTGAGTGCGGTGGACTTCCTGTCCGCCGCCATCTGCCACAGCACGTTTTCCATCACCTCCCTGATGGCCTTCTCCTCGTCTGTGTGAACCGTCTGGTCCACGGCGTGGACGGGACACGCCCGGTTCTGTTTCATGTCCTCTTCAATCTGCCATGACAGTCAGACTTTTTATCAAAAGGAGCATTATGGCATGTTTAGTGGTTTACTTAGAGGTAAAAGCAGGAATGAAATGCCTTAAAAGTCACAAAAAGGGGGTTCAAGCCTTTTAGATTTAATCATCAGGTATAAGGAGAAGTTTTCCAAAAGGTTTTCCTTTTTTTTTTTTTTGGATTCAGTATTTAGTCATTTTTGTCTTACAGGTGTTTAAAGTGCAGCAATATAACATTACACTGCCTACTCCAAGTCTACCTAACTGAAGCTAAATAAATACATTAATTTGCAGAGTTTGGTTTTCTCACAACCTGAACTTCACCTCAGAACAATAAACATAAACAAAACAACTACTGTAAGTTTAAGGTTTGGACTTTGGAGGCCTTTACATTTATATTTGGTGAGTTGTAGAGAAGACATTATAATATTCAACGTACATTGTGACATGATGACTGTAGGTGGATGAAATACCAGAAAAGTAAAGAAACTGCATATTATGTGTGGTTACGAATGTTTTCTAATGCACTTAATAAAAGATATCAAATCCATCATCTGTGCAAACAATCAGCAACAGTATGATGCAGCAGAAAGGAGACTGAGATATCAGATGGTGCATTTTTTTTGTCATTTTAAGCAAAAACACAATAACTTCACTGTATCTTATTTCTCCATTGTGAAAACCTGCTGGTCTGTTAAGGTATTAGAATTAACAACTAACAATTTTGTGTTTTTGAAAGCTGAAGCTCAAGAAATAACGGACAGATTAACTGATCTTATAAAGAACCATTGCAGCCCAAATACATCTTTCCTCCTCTGTTCACTAATCTGACTACAGATGCAACAATTAATCCATTAGTTTTAACAATGTAATTAATCTGCAACTATTTTGATAACCAATAACTGGTTGGGAGAACAGGCAAACTCCAAACGGAAAGAAGTGACAGTGCTAACTACCGTGCCATCCCACTGAGTAGTCTTTTTAGAAACAAAAAAGTCTACATTCTCTGTTTCCAGCTTCTTAAATGTGAATATTTTCTAGTTTCTTTCCTCCTCAGTGACAGTAAACTAAGTATCTTTGGGTTGTGGACAAATCCAAGAGGACGTCATCTTGGAGCTCTGGTAAACACTAATGAACATTTTTCATTTTACAAACCAAACAGTGAAGTGATTAATCAAGAAAATAATCAACAGACTAATCAACAATAAAAACAATCATTAGTTGCAGCCCTACTGCGGAGACAACGATATTTTCCTTGCAAAATGAAGCTGCAATGAATTTCATTCTCCGAGCGATGAGTCCCAGTTGAAAACTTCTCTTCTTGTTACCTGTTTCTTTAGGAGATGAACATCTTGTTTGCACTCGTCTTCTTCCCAGTGAGTAGACAGGTAATCCTCAAGATGCTCCCTGATGTATGGAAATAAGATGTCCTGAAATAACAAAGAAAAAAATACATTTACTATTTTAGATTCTATTACAAAATCTAAACAGAAAATACCCCTGACTATTTTGTTTATTGATTCCTTCTTTATTGTCTTAATGATAATTAGTTCCCACGAGAGTTGCACAGTGAAAAACAATACAAAATCCTGTCTTATTAGTGCAGATACTTCAATTGATCAGCAGTGTTTTGCTCAGAGCAGCATTTCTGATGAATAACGTTGATGTGGTGTGTTTGTAGTGTCTGCTTCCACTCCCTGCAGGTACAGTGGGCGTGCAAACAGCTTTTTTCTCTTGCATAGCCTAAAGACATGTCGGCAGATACAAGCATTGATGCCAGCCGTCCACAGCTTGTGGAATTATTTTGCTTACACGGCTACAGAGGAAAGCTCAGACACCACAAAGCCTGTCTGCAAAAGATGCTTTCAGGGAGCCAACATGTCCAACTTGGCAAAGAGTCTCTCCGACAGACATTCAAACAGCGATGTGATAAATGGTAAATGTGACAGATAATAGTAATGAAAATAATCCAAATGATAAATTATAATTCTAGAGCACCTTTCAAAACTGCTTTACAAGACAATAATAACACATACAGTACGATTATATTGTTCCCAAGTGTGATTTATTTTGAAACAAGCAAACTTTGTTCATCCTGATGAGGACATTAAGGGTGATGACAACTTTGTCTTTTAGCCTTTTTTTTTATTAGCCAATTCACCAATGAGTAAAATGCATCTGCACTATTAATGTCATGTTACGGCAAGCTGCTAACAATCAGTTTGCCGATCAACAACACAGCTATAGACGGTCAACTGAATTTCCAAAATAAGTGCTAAAGTGGGCGATTAAAATGTGCACTAAAGTACTGCAGCACTTATCTCTGAAAGGGTTTATCTAATAAACAGCAGTGTATGTAAAACAGGCTGATCAATACATCAGTACAATAATTTACTCCTGTTTTATGGTTTCTTATCACAATCTCCAGTGCCTTACAATTCCACCATTTTTTGTGTGTTTTTTTTAAAGGTCACAATCACAAATACTTTTCCTGATGTTTTAGGTTTTTACTGACAGATTAAAGACATCATTTTGGTTCCACAGGTTCTCTGGGTTCACACCATATGGAATAGGATGGGATCAATGACTTCCCATAGTTGCATGAATACAGGCTCTACTGCCATGTGACATGTAAAAGTACCATGAATTCACAAAAATCTCACTATAACATTTAAATTTGTATTTTATTATAAGATTAAATGATGGTTTTGGCAGGACTTCACTCGTCCATGCTTGTTTTGAGTTTAACAAAGCGCAAAGTATCAAGGCTTTGAAATTAAGACTTAAACGATGATAGGATCTTTATTTACAAGTACGAAACTCGTAATTACGACATTTTCAGTGTAGCCTGAAGGCAGCATATGGTCCGTTTGTTACCAGATGGTGCGTTTAGTTACATAAAGGAAACATGAAGGTAATAATGAAGAAAGCCAACAATAAAATATACAACCCGATAAAGGAAAGCAGTGTTAAATTTAGACTTAATTCTACAACTCCACAATAAAGCTATCCTGGTTTAGCGGTCTGCTACCGCTGACAGGCAGCTGTTAGCATTAAACCGTACATAGTTAGCTACCAATGCTATTAAATTAATAGCATTACATGCTTAAAGCAGATGTTTCATCTAAATAAACTCACCTTTACAAATGTGATAGGTGTGGTGGTGCCTTCAATATCCAGCAGCAGTGCACTGGTGCAGGCAGGAATAGAAACAGAGGCCATTTTTATTCTTACAGTCTGCAGCTGCTTTCGTTAGCCGACGTTAGCTCAATTAGCAGCAGCAGCAGCGCGGTGTTTCAGCGGGCAGCGGCGGTTCTCTCTGGTTCTCCGAGCCGTACAGACCGAAAAGAGCAAAGATAGTCTAAGAAATGTAGTTGGTTAAAAGCTACTAACTAGCCGTCCGTGCCATCACCTCGCAGCTAACTAACACACTGACTCAGGGAGCAGAGATGAGCTCACATGTTCAGATCCGTCAGTTCCGCTGTAGCTCAGCAGGAGGCGCTATCGAGGATTTGTACTGCAAGAAAAAATAAGCGAAGAAGAAGACGAAGAAAAGACGAAGAAGAAGAAGAAGCCAATACCCATATAAACTGGAGCAATCACTGCTTTAAACATGGTGATTTGCCTAAAGTAGTTACTCTGAATACACAAGGCTTACTCTTGACACTTCACTGAAAAAACTGTTCTCTGAAAAGTCAATGGTGATATAAAAAAATAAAAAAAATAAAAATAAAACAAATAGTATATAAACAAGTTGTGCTGTTTTTTTATTGATACTGATTTGGTTCCTTTAATACAGAAGTTATAGCATTTATAGATTCATACAGTTTAAAACTAAACCATTTGAAAAGTTACAAAAATAATCTAGAAGTCAGGTTTAAAAAGAAATACCACAAAATCAAAACAATGATTGAATTAACAATATAAAAATGTGTTTATGTTGTATATTTCATGTGCAAAGGCTTCACAGAGAACACAAACAAAAGCACAAGAAACAAATGGTTATAACAATAAAGCAAACAGAATAATTAACAGCAGCTGTAAACAGGTCGGTCCATAGCTTGGATTTGATTGTCTGTAGGGTTGCAATTAACGATTACTTTCACTGTCAATCAATCTGTCTATTATTGTGTTTGGATTAATCGATTGGTTGTTTGGTTTATAAAATGTCAGACAATTAAAAATGTCAAAAATGCTCTAGTAGTCAGCACTGTCTCAATTCTCTGCTCTTCTGGTAATTTGTTCCACATATGAGCCGCACAGAAACTAAAGGTAACTTTACTGTGTTTGGTTTTGACTCTGGAAATGAAAAAAAGCAACATTCAAACATGCAGACGAGGCTGTTTTACTACAAGAAACATTAGTGAACCTGACTGGAGCATGAAACATTTACATCTTCCTCAGGTTGAATAAATACGTTCCTGTAGTTGGACCTGAGGATGTTTAAGTCTGTGTTAAAGCTGCTCCAGCTGCTCCAGCTGCTGCCTGGACTCTTCATATGTCTCAGACTGTCTGACGGGAGGCCTCGGTGTTTCTGTGCACAGGATCTCAAAGCTGCTGTAACGAAACTCGATGCCGAATGTGCCGATGAACATGATGAAGAACATGACCAGCGCCCACTGGCATCGAGCTGCATGCATGCGAGAGTAGGCAACAAAGCCTGCACCGGTGGAGTTAAGGGTTAAGACATGAAGTTATGCCAAAGACTTTTGAAGGAAAACAAAAGGTTAGAAAAAGGAAGTCAATAATCAGTGTTAAAAGACAAACAAGAAGTAATTACAAAACCAAGGTACTATAAAAAATAATACAAATATTTACAGTGTGTAGGAATGTGCACATTATTCTTCTGAGAAGTGAAAATTTGCAGCTTCTGTGTCTAAAGTGATGATAAACTGAATATATTTGGGTTCTGTGTTACAGTTCATTAGCATCAAATATGAGCAATTAGTGACTGCAATGACTTAAAATGTAGGGAAATTAAGTAGAAACTAGACTTTTGAGAAAAATATTACTATGCACAGTACAAATTGCGATTCAGGACAATCACCGATTGTCCAAGGACAGATTGCGACTGGAGTCTTTCCTAGGACAGATTGTGATCGCAATCTGTACTAGGACAATCTCCAATTTTACTAAGAGAAATTCTGATTAGATCAAAATGTTTTGGAAAATATACTGATTCATTTCACAACTAACATTTCAATCAATTTTAGGTTGGATACACACCTTATACTGTGTGCAGTTGCAGTGAGGTTGAATGTAACATTCTATAGAGACCATTCCTCTGTTGAAGTACAAGGATACAGTATTTGAGTATGATGCAGAGAGTGATGGCGGCAGACAGCAGGAAACGAAGGATGGCGGTCCTCCTCCCCTCGTTCCTCAGGTTAGCTCTCAGTGTGAGGTAGGACTGAACCCAGCAGAACAGACAGCCCAGGCCAAACGTCATCAAGGTGCCCAAGTTGTGAATCACCATCTGATTGAATAACTGAAAACAAAACCTCAGTGAACTTCTAAGTCTCTGGTATTGAACCTTCAGCTGAGTCTGTGTCAGAGTTCACCTGTTTACCTGGAAGTTTCCTATCAGCGTCATCCCGAAGCAGCCGATAGAGAAACCCAGCAGACTGCCTAAGTTCAACCACGATTTGTTTAGTACGTTTTTCAGCTGAAGGTATCTGAAGACGGCAATAATCAACCCTGAAATGTAGAAGAACCAACAGAGAGTGAAAAATTAACACTCAGCACATTGAAAACAATGTTAACCTAATTTTTTCATGCATTAACAGATATTGTGAAGTTTCTATGTCTGATATTTCTCATTCCTCTGTGCAAAACAGCTCCTTTGTTGTCCAAAAAACATGTATAACACATCAGTGTTGCACTGGAGGACATATTGCTTTATTACTCTGAGCACACAGTGCAGTTTAATTAGATTTAGTCCTACATACACCATCCTGCTGCCAGGTGCTGTATCTGTCTTTGCATCTGTGGGCCTCGTGTTCAAACTGTATAAATAATTACCCACAAATGCTGCCAGGTTCATGACCCCGCTGAAGATGCAGCTGGCTGGTGGGAAGTTTCCTGCAACACTGAGAAAGAAGACATTTGTATTTACTGTTCTAAAATATACAAATATGCACATAGTAGGTTTTTATTGTGAAAAGGATGAGACATAGTGTCTGTACCTGATGAAGGGAGGATAATGGGATCCATTCATCCTACTAGGACACATAAAAAAATGAGGTTAAAGACACAAAGATGCTTTCAAACCACTTCGTGCAGCATAGAATGGAACATAATATTCATACCTGTACTGAGAAGTCAGAGGTGTTATAGTGTCATTGTAAACAGCCACAAAGTACCTGTTTGAATGAAGGAAAACACAGAGATGAGTATAAACAGCTTCACCTGGTGCAGGTGTGAGGTGAGGTGTGTGTGTCCGACCCTCCTGCAGCAAGACAACACAACTGTGTGTTCATGTTGTGTGTCTTTGAAGTTGTTTTACATCTTCCTGCAGTCAGTTTGTAGTTGTTTTTCATCCGTTTGTAGGCATTTTGTGTGTCTGTGTAGTATTTACAATGTCTTTATGGTCATTTTGCATCTCTCAGCAGTACCTGCCATGTCTTGGTAGTTGTTTTGTAGTAATTTAGTGTCTCTTTTTTTAGTATTTTTCTCTCTTGGTAGTTTCAGTGTGCCTCTTTGTAGCAATGTTATTGTCTTTTTGGAGTTGCTGTGTATCTCTTTGCAGCCGCTTTGTAAATGTTTGTGTCGCTTGACAGTTGCTTTTAGTGTTTTTGTGGTCATTTCTGACTTTGCAGTTGTTTTACGTCCTATTAGCTGCTGTGTGTCTCTGTAGTGTCACAGGTTTGCACATGTTGGTGTAGTGCCTATGTGTCTATTTGTAGTAGCTTCTGTGTGTCCTTGTAGTCACACTGGGCTTTGCAAATTTGTGTAGTGGTTATACGTCTCTGTAGCTATTCTGCATCTCTTAGTTGTAATTACTGTGGCTTCATTGTTTTGTAGTAGTTTTGCATCTCTTTCTAATAGTTACGTGTCAATATATAGTATTTACAATATTTTCATCTCTTTGCAGTTTTGTCTCTTTGCAGTTGCTGTGTCTCTCTTTATAATGGTCAAGTCTATTTGTAGTCATTGTTTACCCCTTTGCAGGTACTTCGTGTCCCTTTTCAGTGCTCAGGTTAAAGGTGGTGCTAAAAAGAGCAGAACTTACACCAGCCAGAGTCCAGCAGCAGTGCAGATGGAGTAGGCAGGAGGCAGAAAAGCCCACGGGCTGTAGTTCCACATCTTGTCCTCTGACACCACAGAAGAAGAAGAAGCTGTGTTAGTGAGTATGAAAACATTCAGCTGTTTAATGTGTCTGATGTGAGAAGAAGACGGTTTATTATGGAGAACATTTCCTTATTCGACAAGATGCAGGCTTTTGACCCACTTTGCATCATGTTTCCTGTTTGTTTCCTGTTGCCATGACAAATTCTGAGAACGGCTGAGAACTGGTTTATAATATAAAACTATGTATTATAACTGTTATTGGGTTTATACTGGGTGTAACTACATGCAGAGGTGGAGTAAGCTGCTGTAATGTGGTATGATGACAACACAACTGTAATATTTAATGAAAGTCCAACTTCTGAAATGAAAAATAGTTACATATTCATAACTGGTGGATATTATATTGAGGGAGAATGCATTGCTGTCATTTCAATGATCTTAGGTGAATAAACTAATCAGACCTAAGTATTGTTTATAACATCCAACAGCCCTGAAGAGGATGTTGGGATGAAAAGGCGTCGAAACGAACCCAAACAGAAAGTAAAACCTGCCCACGTGACCTGAGACACCTCAGGAAGAAGCAGTCTGTTGTATTCAGTGTGTAGACAGGTAAGTGTGGATCATACCTGTCTGCAAGGAGAGAATCTGCCACCCAGCTATCTGCTGTCAGTTCACAGGAAGGAGCCGTCAGATGAACCACACCTGTCCACGTTAACGGTGTTTATTGTCTATGCCGCTCCTGAGCTCATTAACATCTCTTTGGCATCATTGTCCAGTTCTTCCACGCAGTCAGACGGTGTCTTATTATCTTCCTGCAGCAGGCTGGACGCTCGGTTCTTATGGACCAACACACCTGATTCAAATGATCAGCTCATCATCAAGCTCTGCAGAAGCCTGATAACGAACCTGATCATTTGAATCAGGTGTGTTGGAAGAGGGGGATGGGAGGTGGTCTATAAACAAAATCAGATTCAGAGGCCTTAATCCTAATATTTACCTTAGGCAGGTACATTTGTATAATAAATAACATTGCAGGGTCTTAACCTTAATATTCAAATCAATTGCACAAATGAATTAAAGTGTTAACAAACCTTCATCAACATAGTCTTGACTGTCTCAGTATTAAATATCAACTAAACAGCCATGCTAATTTTTCCAAGGCATCCTGTTGATGCTTGATCGGAATTGTCCCAGAACAAACACACTCCCTCATGCAAATGGCAGTCCAAAATGTCACTGGCCTACCCCCGCAGGAAAATGCACCCCACCACATGGCAACAACATCAACCAATCATGAACATCTTGAGGAACATGACAATGGCCCAAGATGTTGATTTGACCTCCAAACTTCCTAGAGCCCATTCTGATCAAGCATCAACAGGATGCAGTGGAACAAGTTGGATTGACAGAGGCCCCACTGCACAAGCCAGAGTACCCAAAGGATCCACTGCCAACGTCCTGGTGCCAGACCCCATAGGACACCCTGAGAGGTCCTCTTGTCCATGCCCAATGGTTCAGAAGAACAAGCTGCATTAGTCAGTATGTCAGCTGTTTAATGTGTCTAATGTGAGAAGAAGACGGTTTATTATGGAGGACATTTCCTAATAAGACACGACACAGGCTTTTGACCCACATTGCATCATCTTTCCTGTTTCCATGACATATTCTAAGAAAGAGCTGGTTTATAATATAAAACTATGTATTATAATTGTTATGATTATGTCTGTGAGGTTTTATGAGGTTTATACTGGGTGTAACTAAATGGAGGGGTGGAGTAAGAGCAGTGAACTGACACTGAAGCTGCTGTATTGTGGTCTGAACCGGTCTGAACTTTGTAAACCAAAAACAGCTGCATATTCATACATTTCTGGATATTTCATTTACGGAGAAGATCTTGCTATCATTTAAAACATCCAACATATCTAAAGGGATCTTTGGATAGAAAGGCGTTAAAAATGAACCAAAACAGGAAGTAACACCTGTCCTCATGACTTGAGGCACTGCAGGCAGACTGTTGTATTCAGGTGTGTAGACAGACATGTGTGGATCTTACCTGTTTGGTAACATTCATCATTCTTGCCTCATCTTCCTGCAGCAGGGTTGGACTCACGGTTTCTATGGACACCTGCCCTTCAAAATAAAAGCCTG
>OMNN01034214.1:0-11767 GCA_900302755.1 Chromis chromis | reverse complement strand
CAAGTCAGAGCTGTAAATAATGTCCACACCTGTATTTTTCTAAATGGTAATTTGCCTTAAAATAAACAAAAAGATAAATGTTTTTTTTGTTTTTTTATCACATCTGACTATAAAATGACACCGTTTTTACTGTATTTAAATCAGAAATATTGTTTTTTGTTTTTTTTTTACAGATATTTGCCATTATTTGAAAGAAGAAATATGTTTATGATAAATGGTAAATCAGTTGTTTAACTGTTTTTTTGTTTGTTTGTTTTTTACAGATTTTCCCCATTTTGTTAAATTACAGGCAATATCTAATCACAGAATAAGTATTAATTTACATTTTGATTTTAAAAAAAAAAAGGCAAAAAATAGAATAAAATAAACTGCAACGTATCACTCTGAAAATTAGAAGTTTTGCCAAGGATTTGGATCCTGTGTTAAGGCAATCCTGCTACTTTTTCTGATGAATTATCCATTTTAATCACAGTGCCTGCAACCAGAACAGTTCCACCTGTTACTATTTTAAGAGAACATCAAAGCTGCATCTTTCCCTTAACTTCACCCAAGATGATTGTGATTGATTTGAAAAAATCTGAACAAGCCAGCTAATTTTTTCCCCCTATAGCAGACTGATGATGAGGTGTAGCCTCATTAGCCACACATAACCAGACCATTGAGAATGTTAGGATTGCCCGAGACTAATTCTCAGTACATTAAGGCATAGGAGGACCTGCATTTATATACTACAGATTATATTACATACTACAGTACCACAAAGTTAATTTACTACAGAAAGTATTGGAGAGAGCCCATAATATTTTCTCTTAAGTATACTTGTAAGCTGCCTATCTGACACATGGGTCGACCTGCACATCACCACAACAAACATATGCACACATCGACAGACCTGATAACTGTCAGGTGCATTGGTGCGACCAATTAAAATGATTATTTGATTTGATTTGATTTTGGTTGCATGTGAAACCAAAGTGGTCGCACTCTGGAGCATGGGTTAATGGAGAATGTACTTAATTAAAGTTGTTGGATCACCAGAATCCAGAGTAGGATTCATCCTCTGGGAACCATGAATGCCAATACACAATGTCATGATAATCCATCCAGTACATATTGAGATATTTCAGTCTGGACCAAAGTGGTCACCTGGCTCACCACCTTCCACAGAGCCATGCTTGAAGTTTTTCTGCAAATATGAGAGAGAAAAATGAAGCCATAACCACGAGAGTCATTATTTTATTGCAGGAGAACTTTTTTCCAGGGAGCAACTTGTTTGAACTGAATTGATGGTGTTATTCCACCGATCCCTCTTCAGGTAGGACCAGTTAATGGGGGCAGGCAATAAGAGTAGCTAACAGTGGCTATAATTCTGCTGAGAGCAGCTTTGCTTAGTAAAACTGATTTGTTCTGGACAGAGGAGTCGTTAAGCAGCGCGGCCGAGCCTCCCACATCCTAATGCCTTTCTAATCTCCTTTGGTATCGCTAATTCTTTTCGTTCTATACCACCATTAAACTTTTTCACAGGTTGCTGGCAATGAATTAAATTACACTGGATGTATTGAGCAAACTAACCATAAATTGAACTCTGTTGCCCTCGCTGGTGTAGGTGGAAAGCTGACAATACGCTGGTTAACTGGCTGCAGCTGCACAGCTTTCGTAAATGCTAGAGAAAATGTAGAAACTCCGAGTGTACCTCTAATGTATTATCATTATGTTTGAGTCACAGAGCTATTGGAAGAATGTATAAAAAAATAATTACCTGGTGATCTCTGAAAATCCCAGAAGGTCACTTAACCCTCTGAACTCCAAGCAGGGTGTTTTCTGTCACATTTTTACTCACTGTGGGCTCATTCTTCACTGTAATATAAAGTCCTGCACCTGTATGGAAACAGCACAACCATTGCAAGAAGTAGTCTAGTGTTTTGATTAGTATAAAAAAGGTATAATGCCATAAATCAGAAAAAAGTAAAAAAGTAAAGTAAAATTTCTTTGATTACTTGTTTTACAAAGGAGGGAAAAAACTGGATTCAACATATTTCAAAAGGCCCACAGGTGTTACCGATACTGTTGCCACATTACTGTTGGTCACAGCTGAGTTTTTTAGGCTTTTGGATTGCACAGAGGAGCTGAGAATTGAATGAAAGTTTTTTTTTCTAGCAGAAACAACGGTGTAGAGTTACATCTAAGACATTTAAAGGCATTATTATCATGGAAAAAACCTTGATGAGTTTTTAGATGTTAACTCAGCGCCTGGGGAGGGACTTTAAGACAGTAATGTATGTCATTTCTGGCTTCTTTGGAACTTGCTCAGTTCTGGGAGGACCTTAAAATAACCTCTGAGAAACAGTGAGTGATGAATGACCTTTTGCCTTGGGAATAAAACGAGAAGCCAACACTCAACTCTATAACTTGAATGTAATGGCAACACACAAGAGGCACGAATTCGAGCCAGCGTCACTCCACCGGCACACATTCAAAAGCTATGTAAACTTGTGTGACCTCAGAGTTGCAGAGACGCAACGGGGGACTCAGATCTCAACATTAAACCAAGCAGGCGAACCTGCCAGCAGCTCAATTATCTGTCATTAGCAGGCGGCGCTGCACCGGCGCAGGGTAATTTGACAAGCTAAACTGATGCTCTTTCATGCTGGACTGCTCCACTGGACCTGAGTAAATATATTCTCAGGCTAATGCATATAAATATTAGAGCTATGTTTGAACAGCTGAAGGACCAGGGAGACAGAAATAAGAGGTTAGTTTTGATGTGAGTCAGGAAACGATGATCCGCTGTGGCAGCCGGGCTCAGAGTTTTCCTCCATATTGTTGTGGAAAAGGCCAAACGGTGTGATAGTATCTCAGCAGACATACTGGGGTGACCAGGGGTTAATCTGCTCTGGACCCCTTTTCTCAGGAAACTGCTTGTTCACACTGATTGGGAGCTTTTGATCTGAAATAATCCAGAGGTCACAGCCTGTGTCTGTTTCAGACGTCTTATCTCTCTGCTCCTCACAGTAATTTATTCAGGATTTGGGTGTCAGTGTTGGACAACAACAGGCAGGTGCTGACATGTGTACCCTTTTCCTCTGCACTGTCCTCTCTTAGTACAAAATACAAGTGATTTTCTTCGGCAGTATGCATGTAAAAATGCCTTTTCTGCATGTTAAACAAGATGCTCCTTAACCAAAATAAATGCAACTCTCAAAATTACAAGAAATGATCAGTTTTGTCAGTGTCATTGCTGTTTTGTAATCAGTGATTTGGCCTTTAAAACTACAACACTTTTACATGCCAGCTTGATATTTGGCATACTTACAGACAAAAAAGTAAGGGAACTAGGAAATGTAAAATGTATAGTTGTATAATTGAGAAATGAGTAGCTTTGCTGAAAACAAACAAAAAGAAAATCAAGTGCAATTTTAGAAAATGCTAATTCAGTGTGCTGTATGTATGTCTGTATAACCCTTTAAGTCCTAATGCGTCATCGGCGACACGCTTGGGCAACGCACTTTGGAATACTGTAAATATGGCACCGTTTGTGCTATCGGAAAAAATTAAACGGTTTCTGAAAGCTGAGGCGTTGCGCTTTACAGTTAATATGGTGTCATTACGGAAATTTCATTCGTGCCCCCGCAGGAATCCGCTCGATAAAATTACCGTAAAATTACCGTAATGACACTATATTGGCTGTAAAGCGCAACGACATTGTCATTACAGTCATTACGGTAATTTCATCCGTGCCCCCCCAGGAAACTGCTGGATGAAATTGCCGTAAAAATTACTGTAACTCTTATAATAGGCAGTAAATCGTACATCTGAACATCTGCTTATCGATTGCGTAAATTTACCGATGTTCCCTGAATGCCTCACTGTGAAGGCTAGCTGCTGCTTGCTGGCTGCGGTGTGCTCAGATACGTGTGTCGAAATTACCTTTAAAAAAGTGACATAGTAGCAGCCAACAACAGTGAGAGCTACAGCAAAACAGCTTCATAAATACTCTCATAAATGTGACCACTTAAAATTTTAACTCGCATGTTCTCAAAAGTTGTTGGTCACGTCTGGAGCCCTGGCACAGAGGGCTGGGGCTGTTGGTGCATTAAGCCTCTGGTCATGAGGAGCTGATAAGCCAATGATCAACTTTACTGAGCCAGACTAATTTTAGTTTTATCTATAAACTTCGAAAAGCTACCTTAACACAGTCATTGTAATATCCTATGACGGCCTTGAATCATGATCTTGAGAATAACAGATATTTCAACACAACCACCAAGACGTTTCCTCCACAGCCTGATTCAGATTAAATCAACAGGATTTACCTAGGCTGATATCATTACATGCCAGTATGTGGCTACAGAGGTGAGGGATCGTGGCTGCGGCTGGAGGAAAAGGGCCACACCAGCAGAGGGCGCTGAAAGTGCAGGAGTTACGGTGGATCGACGATGACGTCACGTTAGTGGGCGGAGACAGCGGACTTGAACCCGGAAGCTGTACGGCGGGTAACAGTCGCTGAGGAAACTTGGAATTCGGGGCTTGAATTAGAGTTTATGGTGTTTAGAGGAGAAACTGGTGAAGGCCTGGAGGATACATGAACGAGGGGAGGTTGGGTGTGACGACCTCCAGGGCTGGAGCAGTTGCCGGTGGACCGACAGGACGGGCGGAGCTGGGACACCCGACGTTTTCTGATTTGATTTGAAGTTATGAACTGAAGTAGCCGAAACAAATCAAAGTTCGCGATGGCGTTGGAGGTTGGATTTGACTGCTAGAAGCTCTTAGTGGATTTTAAAATTGTCTGAGGAGGATGAAAGGGATTTTCCTGAGTAACGGCCGATGCTCGAGATTAAGGACATGTCATCGTCAACTTCTGCAAGGCCCGCTTTGGTTTGAACGCTGCGATCTACTTTGAAGACGGATCGGCCCGCTGGAGCCTGATCACAGGCAGAAGGTAAGAACAAATGTCCAAACACTGAGTTTTATAATCTGTACATGAATCTCTGACTAGGAGATGAACAGCAGCGGTGTAGTTGCCAGAATGAATGAATGAAGGGCCTTGTGACGCCCTGACTCCGTGCCTGTCTGAACTAGAGTCATCTATGAAAACAGCATAAATATGGCTAGAAATAGAGAGAACTCAGAAATAAAATGTCTTCTATGTATTATGACACAGTTATAATGCCATAAACCCTTAAAAACACACAAGTTGGATATCTTTGATTACTTAATACTCACATTACAGATATTTTACTTCTTACATTTTCATTTCATTGTCTTACTTTTCTACGTTTTGAAACACAGCCTGCAGTTCAGCCGAAAGGTCACAGAATGTTTGTCATGTAGCTGTTGGTCACAGCTTTGTGCCTAATGGATTCACAGTTGTGGATCGCAAAATTGTTCATTTTTTATAGAATATTAGTGAAAACTTTTTTATTTTTGACACATTTTTAAATGAGACATGTAGAATAACGTGAATTTGATGAAGTATCACTATTTTGAGCTTAGGTTTGGTTATGTGTCTTGACGAAGCAGCATGTCGCCAATGTGTAATTCATGGAAGATTCTTTCTGTTTTTATAGTTTCTGTCTTTAATAAATGGTGGAAATTTGTCCATGTTTAAAAGACAACATGCTTTTCAATCCAACTGGTGGGTGTTGGCGTTGAGAGGACTAATAGATAGGGGTGGGACAAAATATTGATACAGCGATATATCGTCGTCCCTCCTCGTGCGATATGAGTATCGATACGTTGGCGCCAAATATGGATCCTTTAATTAATATAATAAGGCGCTCTAATAAGGCGCTCTAAACCCTGCCAGATTCCCCTGCCAGCTGCCATTTCCCCAGCGTCACTACTTAATGACTCTACATGGTGGCGTTTATCACATGAATGAGGGAGACTTGAGGGAAATGAATTGGCCCAAGAAGAGTTTGTACAGGTATAATGAAGGACAGCAACGCTACCGTAGATATTGTGATGTATTGTTATGTGATTGTCTTGCAATATATCGATTATCACAGTTTTGCTGTATCGTGTGATAGTATCGGTATAGTGAGCCATGTATCGCGTATCGTATCGTGAGGTACCCTGTGATTCCCACCCCTACCAATAGACCTACTGTAAAACAAAATAATAAAAAAAGAAGTTTGTTCAGTGTGCTGTAGTTTTATGCAGATGAATATTTTAGTCTAATAAATAGTAAAAGTCAAATTAAGCCCGTAACTATGGTGCTGTGATGTTACCATGAGAGGCTATGAAGTGTTAAATACAGATTAAAGGGAGCGTTGAGGCAGAATTTGAGGGCGTATTCACTCTGTAAGGAATGAAAAGAGAGAATGGGCCGAGATAAACACGGTGATGCATCAGCTGTGTCAGTCTGAATCGTCCCAGCTGCCCTCGGCCTCTGCTGTCTGTCGGCTGTCAGGACCTGAGTGAGGAGGGACACTTGTGTCTGACACCTGGGGATCAGGTGGAGGCAGAGGCTTCAGCAGAAACAGAGCGACGCCGAAACACAAAGTGACACAGAGGGCAAAAGATGCTTCTGCACATCCTGAGAGAAGCCTCTTGTTTGAGTGTTAGATGTTGAAGGTGGGAATGAAGACTGTCACTCAGGGAGCTGTAACCGTGTGCAGTGAGCATCCGGCTGCTGCAGGAGATCTCTTCCTAATTTGTTGTTAGCTGATGTACCAGAAGTTCAGTGTTGATGCTTTGTTCTTCAGTGAAAAGTTTGTGGTAAGACAACAACCCTGTCCCTCAGTATGATGTTCCTCTACAACTGAACTGCATTCTCATTTTGGTTTTGACAGAGACGTTAAGATTGTGTAGGAAAGACTTCCAGGTACAGTGAGCCACGAAATCCATGTAAAGAGATCGGAGGAGAGGACGGAGACATAAGTTAGCAACAGAACTTTTACCCAGGAGACCAGGGTCGGTGTTCAATTGTTTTTAGACTTAATGTTCATTTTCACTTGTTGCCTGTCACTTGCTGTTTGGTTAAGATTAGGCAGCAAACTTAGGTGGTTAGATTTAGGAAAATATTGTGGTTTGGGTTAAAATCCCGCTTACCGGGATGAGGTGCAACAGCTGACTGTGTGGTGTAGAGACAATAACCTGCTCCTGAACACATCCAAAACAAAGGAGCTCATCATAGACTTCAGAAACAACAAAACGGACATTCAGCCCATTCTCATCAGTGGGACCTGTGTAGAAAGGGTCAGTGACTTCTGCTTTCTGGGAGTGCACATTGAGGAGAAGCTGACCTGGAATAAGAACACTACACAGCTGGTAAAGAAGGCACAAAAAAGACTCCACTTCCTGAGAATCCTCAGGAAGAACAACATCAGCCAGAGACTTTACCGCTCCACCATGGAGAGCATCCTCACTTATAGCCTCTGTATGTGGTTTGCCAGCTGCACAGTGGCAAACAGGAAAAAACTCCAGAGGGTCACCAAAATGGCTGAGAAGGTCATTGGGTGCCCTCTGCCCACACTGGAGGACCTTCATGGCTCTCAGGAGAGCCAACACCATCCTGAAGGACTCCTACCACCCGGGCCACTTCCTGTTTGAGCTACTGCCATCAGGCAGACGGTACAGGGCCATCAAAACCAGGACTAACAGACTGAAAAACAGCTTCTTTCCAACTGCTGTAAGAGCCCTTAATAACACTCAACACTGTAATACGTGTAATATACCAATGCAACTGACACTACATCTGTGCAATTTTCATCCTGCAATATCCACTGTATTTATGTACATACGTTTTCAATCTGTGTTTTTAGACTGTGCCTATTTAACTTAATTTCATCTTGTTATATTGTGTTTTTATATATTTTTTATATATCTTTTTTTGTCCTTTGCACAGAATGGCCTGCACCTTACCTTTCGTTGCACTTGTTGCAATGACAATAAAGCGAATCTGAATCTGAATCTGAATCTGAAATACAACCCTTTCACAACACACTTCAAACCTCTCCTCCATTTTCTTTGGATAACATCCAAATCAAGTGATCTGGCAGAAAATACGTTTCCCTTCCAACATACAGTAAATGAGAATGCAGGTTAGTTGTATAGGAACGTCATTTTTTAAGCACAGATGGGTAAGATTAGTAAGATGGGTAGGATTGCCGTGTTGTATCCCTTTAACTAGTGTATGTCCCTCTCCTGCATCACTCTTGTTGTGGTTTTATCTAGCTCTCAAATGAGTGGTGGATAGTTACTAAGTATATCTGATAAAGATATACTGATCAGGTTTTTTTTGCCCCCTATCGATCTGATCTGAGTCATTTAATATTTAGTATCTGCCATTACAAGGTGTCAATCTGATACCATTTTCCTAGATAATGTGCACTTTATGTACATTAACGCTATTAAAACCAACCCAACATATGCATGATAACTGAATAGCTTTGCAATGCATTAAGAAGATCATGCATTTCTGCATCAAAGCTGTTCTTTACTCTTACGTAGGTTGTCATGAATTGTTGTAAAGCTCTGTCTTAAATGTATTGGGGAGACCGTAGGGTGTAGTGTGGGTCCACAAGCTACAAAAGATGGTAAAAACCTGTATTTTCTACGTTCATGTCAGAACATGTATTGTACATTAGCTGCAGTGCCTGGTTGTTCCACCAGGTGGAGCCTCACACTGTTTAATACTGTAGCTACCCAGGAGTCGGTCACTTGGACTATGAGCAGCATTTTGTTAGCAGGAAGAGTGCATTGTGGGGGTTTAGCTAGCAGCGGGTATTATAACAAAGACTTCTGTGATGGTTAATGACCTCCGGCCAGAACTCATATGTTTAAGATGAGCTGGGATTGACCGGGACAGTGTTCCACTATTTCAATGACGGATGTAACGGTGCTGCTTGTTGACTAAGGTCCCCTATGCTTAATTGTGTTATCTATTAATCGATTATTGGTTGATAATGCTGCTGATTGATTAAGAAAAATATGAAATATCTGCGCCTTCCCAACATAAACAAATAATTGTGCTTAGCTTTAAACTGAAAAAAATGCTTGGTCGGCCTCGATCAGGACATCCCCCCTTATTGCTATTGATGAATTGTCTGTTGCTAGTATATATTACTATTGTTTTATTTCCCAGGCCTATACATTACACCTTATAAGCAATTAATGTGTATTGGATGTTTTCAGACAGTTTTACGCTGTGGTCGCAGAGTGATTGATGGATCTTTCCTCCGTCAGCGACTTTCTCCTCACTCCTGTCACACAGTATCATTGACTGACCTGTTGATCCACACAGTCTTAACACAGCGCAGCGACATTCCTTTACACTGAGAGGTATGAGCACTCATCTATTTATAAGTCTTGGATTTCTTCCCTTCTCCGTGTTGACCAATATCAGGGTTTTTCCCCCCTCTGAGCACATGTGGCATCAATCGTCTTTTTGGCCTGATTCTCCCACTTTAATCCTTCTTCTTGTGAGACGGAGCGCAGAGAGGAGAGGAAGAAAGATGGGAGTGTCAGCGAGGAAGCACACGGCAGCTGAGGGTCATTAATCACTGTCATGACGGGGAGAGACGGAGGATGAAAGACATGAGAGCTGGAGCGCAGCAGACATGGCAGGAATCTCTCTCCAGAGATGAGATGAATCAGCCTATTCAGCGGCCTCCGCTTTGTTGTTGATACGAGGCCGTGACATCACATCCTGCGCTCCGAGTCAGCGAAGCAGGAGCGTCCTGGTCAGAAGGGAGGGCAAGTGAATGCATCACGCTCTGACCGACAGAATCATATGGATTCTGCATTGAATTACTGCCAGTCTAGGAGCCCCCAGAGGCCCCGAATACCTCATGAAGACAGCCGAGTTATGGATCATGAAAATATTCAGACTCCAGTGGGAAAGCAGTCTTATTATCAAACCCAACGCTGACATGCATACTGCCCTGCAAAGCCAAAACACAGTGCATATTTGGTCAAAACTGAGTTATGATAAGAATTTGACTTTATGACATCTTATCTTGCAATAAAAACTGTTTTTGGGAGAAAAACAACGTAGAAATTTAACAAGAACTAGAAAAGAGAGTTAAACTGCCAGTGAGCAACACTAAAGCTAATTTAGACACTTATTCTGTCTCCTGAAATTTGAAAGCTCAGTTTTGATGCATCTTAAGAGCTGAACTTGTCGTACAACATAAATCAGACAAGACCCTCTCAGGTGAAAATCGAACCTTTTTACCTCGTTAACATGTCCGTATAGCGTTTTTATGTGCTAGAAGACATATAATGAGTGAAATATACAGTCAACTGGCGGTCGCTACTTGGTTGTGATTTATGTTGTATTTACGTCACATGGGACATGAGTACATAATGGCAAAGATCCACGTATATTTCTGAGCATTATCAGATAAATCAAGATGGCCACTGACTGTCGTCTTGTGCTGCTGTGTTTCACTCATTAGTGGAGACCAAAAAAACACAAAAGAAACACCACAAGCTATATATTTACTTCAAATAACATCATCCTACTTTGCAAATGAATGCTGAAGATTCCTGATGTCTACTATATAGACTGTAATTGGAACAAAGTTTCATAACATTGACATATGGTCATCTTACTGCAGATATAAGGCTGCCATCGCTTTATTTCAGCCTTCTTTCACCTCTCCTTCCACTGTCTGCAATTTTATCACTTTGCTACGGGAAACAACAACAACAACAACAACAAGCTCCGAGCAGCAGCCTACCACAGTGAAAATTCCAAGCTTTGCAGAGGATTTGGATCGTGCAGTAAGGCAGCCCTGCTAGTCATTTTTCAGTAAATTATCCATTTTAATCACAGTGCATGTCTCCCTGATTGCAAATGTTCAACCAAAACAATTCCATAGTCACTATTTTCAGGCAAATTGAGCGGCATACTTTGCTTAGCTCCGCCCACAACGACTGTGATTGGTTTAAAGACATACAAACAAGCCAGAGGGTTTTTTTTCTACTATAGCAGAATGATAGTGAGGTGCAGCCATACCGTTATGTTCTACAGAATCAGCCACCTTAAGCGTGACTTTACTACACTGGATGTGTGAGTTTTAAAAATATATGCTTATTCAGTATAGCTCTGTATCTATTAAACTTCATCATTAAAGATGCTGATGTGAGAGATCCACGTTTGCTTACTTTTTTGGCACAAGTCAGATTAAAGGGAGCTTTCCTGGTCGTAGCTACAACTTTGATGCAGAAGTATTTACAAGTGGGAAACTGCTAATCATGATAACTTGAATATGACATAAATGTGGCATAATCAAATACTTCATTGCCTATGTTTAAATGTTAACTTATTAAGATGGTTCATTAGTTCAAAAGGACATGAAAGCTGAAGAGGAGAGTCTTTGTCTGCAGCTGTTAGATTGGCCAATCATACAGTTTAATGCAGCATGGTGGCCTAGTGGTTTGTGAAGCGAACTTAAACCGGTGGGTTGCGGTTCAAGTCTCCGGACTGGCATGAGATTGAGGTGAGAGCGACCGCTTGCCCCAGTCACCACCACTGTGGGCCCTTGAGCAAGGCCCTTAACCCCTGACTGCTCCCCGGGCGCTGCACCACTGCAGCCCATACTTCTAGTATACATAGTTAAGGTTAACTTTGAATAGGATGGGTCAATGCAGAGAAGGAATTTCCCCAAGGGAATCGATAAAGGTTAGATTATTATTAGATTAGCATTGCATTAGAAGTTGTTTTGCAGAGAAAATCCAATAGTTCCATCGTCCAGACTTCCAAGAAAATTGTAAACATATAAATATGAATACATCAGTTAAGTAGAAATCTGCAGTA
>OMNN01034208.1:0-26142 GCA_900302755.1 Chromis chromis | reverse complement strand
TACAGGTTCAATTTAACCACTTGACCATGATTAATTTACCCTTAACCTGGGGCAGTTGGAGCCAGCTTTAATAAGATGAACCTGTGCACACACACACACACACACAGAGAGAGAGAGAGAGAGAGAGAGAGAGAGAGAGAGAGAGAGACAGAGACAGAGACAGAGACAGAGACAGACAGACATCTATAAAGTGCAATAGCATGTATTTACAGATGTGCAATTTGACTATTATACTATTTATAGTCCGTTAAATACTAAAACAAGTCTTTTGGTCTGATGATGATCGTGTGTCAGTCTGGAGTTTTAGGCCGTGCTTCTGAGGTGGGGTCGCGATCCCATGATGGGGTCGCGGTCCACTTAAATACAATGATGACTGCAAGTAACTGTAATCAATATTTTTATATTAGCAATAGAATGTGTAACTTCCCACTGCAGGACGTCAGTGAAGACACAAGGTAGTGCAAACATTTACAGGAACAGCCTCGTAATCGGTCCTTTTAGCTCTTCTGTTTCCATTGTGGTGAAGGCTCCAATAGCTTTGACAGCAATCCTCACCCCAAGTGCACTAAAGCAAAGACATGTAGTAAATAACTTGACCTAACTCTAGTTCCATTAAGGAAATAGAACAATAGAGGGTTTGTTATATTAGCCTGTATGGTGAATTTTACTTTAACGATTGTGATGTTAGGGAGCAAAAGACTGCTGCTTGACAAGAAAGTTGAGAGGGCAGAAAAAATGGCACTCCCAGCAGTTTTTCAGGATCACGCAGATGTACCTACCCTGGGGTTTTTTCCCCACTGGAAACAGTCCTAAAAGAGGTGATCGGGTTCTTGGGGTCAGAGCACACACAGCCTAAAATGGCCTGCGAGTTACTACATTGGCAAACAGCTTAATGACTACATGCAGTGACTACCCCATAGAGACTCATCCCTCTAGTCTGCTGTTCTGATCAGCTTTACAGGAACATGTTTTAGCTCATTTCTTTACTGTTTTGGATCCGATCCACTGTTCTTATCAGCATCACTTCCAAAAGCAATTTTTAGCAAAAAAAAAAGTTAGGATAGATATGCCTCTTGCCCAGCCTGGAAACAGCAAGTGTCAGCCAGTGAGTGGTGAACATAGTGGAGCATTTAGCTGCTAAATATAAATACTGAACTTATTGTCAGGTGGCCAGAAACATGTCTCCAGTATTGTTCTTCTGTATCTGCCTCTTGGCTAACAAGCTATGAAACCCAACACCACCTGAATTCACATAGAATAGTTTTATTTCTGACTTATTCCTATAATGTAGATGTAAACAAAATAACTGTGGTACATTGAGCTGGAAATGTATATGTGGAAAAAATAATTATAAACATGTCAAGACTATTTCAGACAGCTGGAATCGTTGGTGTCTCCTTGGTATGACAGCAAACATGACAGAAAAGTATCCCCTACTCGATGAGGAAAAATGTAGTGTACTTCTTCTTCTCTGACACACATTGTTCAGGCATGCTTTCCATACAAATACAGTCCACCCACGGCTGAGACGTGATCTATCCAAGTAATATCTAAAATACACTGCATGGGAGGTGCTCAGGAGATCAGACATGTAATCATTGCTCTCGGTGCATCTCCTCGCCGAGCTCTTCCTCTGTTCTCTTTTAAATAAAACATGGAGTGGATGGTATTGAGTTGCAGTGACTTTGAATTTATTTTAATGTTGGCATGGGCAGCTCTGTGATCCTTTGTACCTGTTTTTGAAATTCACCTTGCATCACGTTTTTTTTTTTTTTCCCTCTCTCTTTTAAAACAGAGATAAAAAGGATGTCTGTGTTTAAAAATTATGAACCGGGCGAGCCAACCTGCAGACTGTACGTGAAGAACATTGCAAAGCAAGTGGAAGAGAAGGTAGGTCCATTTGTCGCACTTGTTTTGTTTGCTGCATGCGATGCTTAATCTGGAGTTTTGTTTATTACTTAACACCAGCACGTATCGTCAGTATTCTTTTTTAATGAATGTTAAAGCTGAATGTTCCAGTGAGATGTTACAACAATTTCATCAAAGATACGTTCATATATAGATGTTTTTTTTTACTGATATTCATTATGTGTCTTCCAGGACCTGAAGTACATCTATGGGAGATACATCGACCCTTCATCAGAAGCCGAGAGAAACATGTATGTACACATCCATCCAGTTAATCCTCATCTCTTATTGGCACAGCTTGTGCGTCGCTTCACCCCATCTTCTCTTCTCGAGCTATTTTTGACTCTAGCAATTTGTCACTTTCTCCTGAGAGTTTTTAGTAATTCATGCTGACTGTGTCTTGTGTTATTAATAAGTATCTAAACTGATGTAGGGATCATGAGGGACATTTTTATGTTTGTGCATCAGCAGTACTTCAAATAAACATTCCACCTGAGTCATCAAACTGAGCTTATGTTGAGGCCAGACTCTGAACACAGATGTAGGTGATAAACAGGAAGGTGCAACTCTGCCAGGGGATCAGTTTGTCCTTTGGTGACCTGCCTCTAAATTGTGGCGCTTTTTTTTTTTTTTTTTTAACTGTTTAAGGGTCAGTACAGTTTGTTAGTGACATGTTTGTGATGAAGAATGCTGAGCTTAATAATCTCAGAAGTTCTAACTTGTATGTTACCAGACCTCAGGTGTCCTATTGTGATCCAAAAGACTGCAGATTCTCATTTCAGCCAAACACAACAGCAGAGCAGTTGCTGACAGAGGTGCAATAATAGGCAAAAATTTATGGCTGCGTAGGTCTTGAGGTCAATGTTTAATAGTTTTTATAGTGTGGAAAACAAATAAATGCAAAAGATAAAAATGATTTAAATGAATAAATATATTAAAATAACGTCTGAGAAGCTCTGGCTTCCCATATTCAGGGACTAAGTTTTAACCAAGAGTACATTCATATTAAACCTGTTTATCTTGTTTCAGCCCTCCGTCCACACTAAACCTGCTTTTTTTTCCACACTCAAAAAAATACTTTTCCAAAACACTCCAGAGTATAGAAGTCTTATACCACTGACTTATATACTAAGAAAACTGAGCCTTTGTGAAACAGTGACATAAGTCAGCCCAGAGAATGTTAGGACTTCGGGGTGTTAAAGTGAAAAAGAACTTCCTGTTACAGCTAACCTAGCTTTTGATATTTCATTTTAAATGTCAGTATAGCTGAATACACAGTACAGCTGCTGTCATTAACCTGTATTAATGGTAATTTTGACAGATGATGACATTGTGATGGGAAAATATGGCCTGAGAATGACAATACAAATGAGCTGGCAGTTTCTGTATGCAAGAGTATGTGAGGGTCTGCTGGGTCAGGGTGATATCAATGTTGTCATCAGAGCGTGTGTGTGTAGATGTTTGTTTATGTGTGTATTTATTTCTTTAATAGAATGAATGCACTTTAATAAATGTGAGTATAGAAATACATGATGCAAACATACTCGAATTAAATTTTCACACTGTACAAAAGCATTTTGTTACAAATACACCAGTAAATAAAGACAACATTAATTAGTTAACAAGCTAACACTGATCACAGATCTGATTTGCCTTAAGCCTGTGTTTGAGATGAGTCTGTATGTATGTAGAGCAATTTCTGATCGCAAGATCGTAGGCTATTCCAATATTTACTTCCCTTTACTGACAGCACAGTTCGTCCAAATGTGGTCTGCATATGTGGCACCTCACAATCCAAAGCCCTCGTCTAATGAATCTATTTACAACCTTATACATTAAATGTGTTAAATGTTTTCAATTGTCAAAGCTCAATATATTAAATTATATATTGTTGTGAGTGTAGCCTGGGCAGCCAGCAATGTGCGCGTGCTGGAAAGCCAAGATGGACCATTTTGATTTGATTCATAGTGTGCAGGGGAGAATACTATCTACTATCTGCTGCTCATATCCAGAATGTGTCCTCCAAGCAGGAATTAATATTACTACAGGTTCGTGGTCTCTACAACTTTCTGTATGCACGTCCACCAGCGAGTATAATCCCTGCCTTTCTCATAATGTATCTCACACAGCTGTCTGATAACAGAAACAGAAAAATATGTGATGAGAACAACTTTATCATGAGATCAACAACTACAACAAAGTAAAGCTGATAACAGAGAGAGGGGGGTTGTAGATAGAGGGGACGCTAAATAGAGGTTGAAAAGAGCTGTCACTTGGCAGAGTAACCAGCTGTGTGTGTGTGTATGTGTGTGTGTCTCTCACAGTCAGCTGTGTGGCAGCAAAGTTAAAGACAAATTTCTCCTGTGATCACGTATTTTAAATGTTAATGTAGCTGATCACACAGCTGTTGTCATTAGCATGTATTTATGTTGATTTTGTCAGCCATAAAGTAATGATTTGGTTAGCTACACTTTCTGTCCCACTGCTTACCAGATGTTGCTAAATGAAAAGAAATGAGGAAGAAATTTCCAGTTGTGACCAGTGGTCTCAATGCTCACATGGAGCTTTCACACCAAAATGAGTTTGCTGACATATTGCCTCAGGTTTTCTACAATGTGATGCCAAAGTGACCATCCTGTTCTAAATATTAGATGTACTATTAGCCCCCTTATTTGTTTTCCTTGGCTTAAATTGCTACTCAGGTCTGGGTCTCACTAACACACAATTGACAACTGCTGCCTTCTGTGCTCCAGAATCAGAGAATATTTTACACTTGTAACACTGAACGGCCACAGTTTTACGCTGACTCGGCCAGGCCACAGGCTTGGAGTGATAATGATGTGTCCCCGCTTTGCTCTGCTCCTCAGGTTTGACATTGTGTTAATGAAGGAGGGGCGGATGAAAGGGCAGGCCTTCGTAGGACTCCCCAGTGAGCAGAGTGCAGAGAAAGCCCTGCGGGAAACCAACGGCTACGTTCTCTACGACAAACCCCTCGTTGTTGTATCCTTTCATCCCCTCTTCACAAACCGTAACAAGGACAAGGATTTTATAAGGAGTGTAAATCCAGGTTGTGTGTATTGGGTAGGATTTAATGAATAGGTGTGTAAAGGTACAGTCACATGTGGATTTATATAAATCTCCGTTTAATATAACAATATTTTTATTTTAAAAAAACAGTAACATTGGTCATTTTTAAAAATTTGGAATTCATGACGGGTACATCCTCTGATAAAATGATTACGTTTCCGATGCTTAATTTATGGTGTATGGAAAAAATACCTTGGAGGCAACGAAGGTAAAGGAGAAAATGAATCCCTGGAGGCGGCTATGAGATAAAACTGAACAGACATATAACTGCATGGATGTTAAGGGGCAGCTAAGGCGGGGTGTGTGTGTGTTTGGGTTGATCACGTGCACCCTCCTCTGCACAGATGTGTTCCTGGCTTTGGCCCTCGGTGCCTTCAGGAGGATGGGGACTAATTTCTGGCAGCTCTGAACTACCACCTGCTCTTCCTCCTCTCAACATAGATAATTGTGCATCAACTTTTGAACTTGTCTAATGGAACAAGGCTATTGATTTTGACGGTGTTTTAATGTGCATCCCGTAGCCAATTAGCTCGGCGACAGCATATTAGTCTTTCAGCTGAAAGAATGAACAGAGATGTCTGCAGTCTCATTTATTTGTGGTGTTGTCCTGCATTTAGCCGTATTGCAGGGAAGATAGCAATGACAGAGCTTAGTAGTTCAAGAATCTGTAGTCCATCACTAATCACTGCTGTGCTGCATTATATTAATACATTCTATATCCTAGAGATAGTCACTATAGGGGCAGTTTTGCTAACTGGATTATGGTTATTTTTTGTTGTTAGGCTTTGGAAATTTTTGGTTTAAGGTTGCATAGTAACCTTTTCAGGGTTTTCCTGGCTCAGAAATAACCTTTAGAGCACCAAAAACCCCGCCTTTTTGACGTCCTTTGCATTTAATTTACTTTGTTTGTTAAAACCTTTTCTGTGTTTTGCAATTGCCTACCTCCGTGCCACCCATTAAAGCAATAATGACATTTTGGGAATGCACTTGTTGGTAGAAAGGATCTAACTTATTGTTAGATGAGAAGATTAACGTCGCTTTCTTGTCTCTGTGGTCACAAATATTAAGTTGGAGCCAGCAGATGTTTAGCTTAGCTTAGCATAGTGATCGGAAATAGAGGGAAACAGCTAGTCACGCTCAGTCCAGGTGACAAAATTGGTTGCAAAGCTAAATGCAGCTAGCTCCAGCTACATTTTTACCAAGCAGAATTAAGGTTGGCATCAACTTTCTCATCCCACTCTGGGTGGAAGTGTAGTTTCTAAAATGTTTTGTTATTCCTATATTCTGTTCGGCATCTCTAACACTGCTTGAAGGAGTTGTAAAAAAAGAAAGCATAAGCACATTTTATAAGTTGAACTTGGATTGTTATTTTGGTCTATTTGGAACATGAGAAAGGCAAGTGAGGTTCATTCTGGGACAGATGTAGGCCAGTCCCAGACTAAATTCCTCATAATGATTTTTTCACTGCTTCCCTCAGAGTGCAGTCTGACACTTGCCAGTGAGTCCTCGAACAGCTTGCTACAAAAATTAGTGAGCTGGAAGAACAACCTGCATGAAATGTAGTAGATTAAAGTGTGTGGTTTATTAACAGACTGCAGTACAGAGACTGCCTTTCACACATCTGACTCCTCCCTCTTTATTTCACCTGTCTCAGAGCCAAACACTTTATCAATCCGTGTGACTGGCAGAAGCTGTCGCTGAGTAAGTGAGGCAACCTCGGGAAAGCAAGAGACCCACGCTCTTATAAGGTCAATTTTGGCCAGTAGTCTTCTGGCATTTATGAACAAACACCTGCGACCTTTTCTCAAATTAAATTCATACGAAGCATTGAGAGTCACAAGGAGGAGAGCCTGTGTGGCTTCAAGCTGCTTGGTGTAAGTTTGGGGAGTAAAATGCGTATGTAGTGAAGTTGTGGCTTTGATGTGTGTTTTCTGTGGTATGATTAGTGTTTTACATTTGTTGAAAGAAAGGCGTACGGTTTTTGATGTCAGAATGGTGGGAATTTATTCAAGACACCTGTATCTGTTAAATGGACATGATTACTGCTTACCAGCCTTAACTATAAATTCACAGCAATTTGCCAGATCTGCAAGACCAAAACAGGATAACACAGAGACCAAGAAAGGACCAAAACAGCGATAACCTAAACAGGTAAGACAAAAGAGATTATTAAAATGGCCACTGATTTGTCTTCATGCCATGGTGCAACTTTGTGTACAGAACAAGCCTTACAATCTTTGTAATGGTGTTGTTTTTTTTTACAACTGTGTTTACACTTTATTTATTCAAGATGCCAAGACTTGATATTGTGGCCCAGCAGAACCATTTGTATCCTTATTCTGCATATCCTTTGGAGAAAAATAAGAGAATGCGGGCAGTTGAATAGTAGTTATTGTGGCACAACTGGAACACCTCGACATGTATTGTAGTCTAAATTTAAAAGGACCGAGTACCACGCTTTGTTTCTGTAGCTTATTGTGTCTTATTTTTTCTGAGCTGTTTTGTGTAGTGCAGACTCTGTAAACCTGTGCTATTTTGGAGTCTTTTAAACATTGATTTCTACCATGTTTGACTGAATTTCAGGTGGTGGTCGTCAGAGGTTGTCTTCTCCTATTCTTTTATTATTAAATAAAATATTTTATTAAAATAACTTTTGTCGTGTTTTCTTCCAATCACAGCCTCAAACACATGTCACACATTTGTGGGTACACTTCAGACTATCATAACTGATTATCTTTAGTCCCAAACTTAAAGTCCTGTCTGCCGAGTAAATACAGACTGGGGAAGGTATATGAGATCGAGATTGGCCCTGCAGCAGATGGTAGGTTGTCAAAACAGTGGGGGGAAAAAACACAGTCCTGAAGAGACAGCAAACAAAGCAAACAGACTGCAGTCTGTGGGAAATTGCTGGGACTGGGTTAGCTTACCTTTACAATCCCTGGCTGGCCCCATCTGTGTCATTATAGAGAGTAAACCTTGGAGGGGGGACTTCTCCCTTCAGCAGCCGTAATATCTGAAAATTTGGAAATAAAATTGGTTTTAGTCCTCTTTGGGTATAAGCAATACTGGGAGTGTGCTGGGTGCATGTCAATCACAGGTAAACGTTTGAGATGCCTGATGTTTAAAACATCTAAAGAGGGAAAAACATTAATTTGCTACGAATGGCTGCCCGTATCTGTGTTATGTAGTCGGGTTTCTACCACCTGGAAGGTGGTTTGAAGGAAGAAAGATTTTTTACAATGCATCGGGTCCTTACAATGGCAACACTGCATCTTTTTATGTTTTAGCTTGAGCTAAAAAAAGGCCCTGGTCTTCTCAGTTTGCCCACACAAAGTAACATGTAAGCCTTAGATAAACTATGCTGGTGTTAAGTCTGTGTTTTTTAAATCAGGGGAATAGAGCCTGATAATACACCTATTGTAGTGATAGAGGTTTTTATTTTTAAATAAACTGGAAAATGTGGACGGGACTGTTGCACACAGTGCTGCCAGTGGAAGCCTTTGAAAAGAAAACTGATAGACTAAAAACAAAAGTACAACATAAGGTAAATGTAGATTTCTCTATACAGATCATTTTATGTAGAGTGATCTTAATATTTATCAGCAGAAGGTGAAGATTTGGACAAATTCACAAATTTTGTGTAGAAATTTTGAGTGTAAAGTTGTTCTAAATCCTCAATAGGTTTGTAATAGTATAGGTGTAATAGGTAACACCTTTGTAATTTAGGGGGGTAAAGCCATCATGTAATTGATTTACCAGCTTATCACAAATACATTGTACCTCATGTATATAAAGTGCTAATAACCTTGTATTTGTTGTGTTCAGAATCTGCGCTAAACAGCCGCACATAGTAGTTAAACACTCATTTTCCTTTCGTTAACCTGTTTGTCCTTGTATAAATGCGTGTGTCTGTCTAAGTACTTGGAAAGCAAATTCATTATATGTGTACACATACTTGGCCAATAAAGCTGATTCAATTTCAGTAAATGAAAATGACTACTTAACATGAATGCATCACACGGTCCCGTTTCATCAGTTAACCTGTGTGTGATGCTGCAGCCACCAGCTGATTTAACGGAGCTCAAATCTGCAGATGTAACAACGACAGGTTAATGATTGTGATTGACTTCAATATCCTCCAGAGAGGAAAATCACCATAATTAAACAATTATGGGTGCTCCCTTTAACTGCGTTTTAAGAGCTTAAAGTGTGCCACTGTGTACTTTGTTACCACACAAATACCTTCATAAAGCTTTTTACATGCAAATTTGATCAATAGATTTACTGTAATGGTTTACATAAGACAGGCAGCCTGATTTAAGGTTGGAAAGATTTCAAAATATGTTTTTTCCTGACACCAGAAATGCAGTGTTCCGCCCAAGTAATGCATTGTGATTTTACCTCTGTGTAACTTTGCCTGTATAGTCTGTTGTAGTTCATTAGGTCCCATCCCTGCCCATGAGTTCAGCCTCTCGCTGGTTAAGATCCCGGCACAAGGGGTTATCAATCACATTTGCTCGTCTGGTTCGACCTGCGGCTCATACGTCAACGCCACTGTGAGGGAGGAGTTCCCATCTGTGCCCTACTCTGCCCGCCATCTCAACGATGACAAATGTGCCACCCGCAGTGGAAATATTGAGAGTTACCAGGACATTTATCAGGTAACATTTGAGCAATATGAAAGATAACCTTTTGTAAGTGGACACAGATAAAGATGTATGTTCTGCCTTTCCTCTGCACAGGCTCCATCTCAGTTTAATACTGCAAGCACCCAGAAGTAATATCATGATAATGTGTTTCATATTTAGGGTTCAGCCAGGTGTGCAGTTTGTTGGGAGGAACTCAGCCTTTGGATTGCTGGATACATGTGTTGGATATTAAGTGTTGCAGGCTGTAGATTGAATGTCTGCAAGTACATGACGCCTATACGTCCGGTCACTCTGAATCAGTCTAAATAACTGGCTCTGTGTTCAGTGTTCCTCGTACAAACTGAGTGCAATGTTTGCTTGGTATCTTTTTGTTAAAAAATACCAGTAAAACTCAAGTCAACATCGACATGCCTCAGGCTATGAAATATCTCCAGATACCTCCGATGACGACATCCATGTCTGAATTATCTGTGGGCTTCTTTGTGGTGTTGTCAAAGTTTTGTTTGGCTTGGTGCCAGGCAACTTTCAAGTTGGTATAAATCCCTGTCTCTCAGTCCATTCCCCAGGCCTCTGTACAAGCCTGTGTGTTGTGTTGGTAAAGCACTGGTTCACCACATCAAGGATCCAAGGTTTAACAAACCATCGACAGCAAATAGTTGCACAGATAGATTTGAAGAACAGGCTACGCTCTTTGATTAATTTAAAGGAGCTTTATCAGCACATACTTAAGCATCAAATTTCAGTTAAAATTTCATGAAAGTAGGAGGTTGCTTTGGCATGAGGGTGTCAGTTAAGGAACAGAGTTTATACACCAGTCAGCCACAGCATTCTGACCACTGACAGGTGAAGTGAATAACATTGATCATATTGGGACTATGTGGTGTTCTGCTGGAAAACCTTGGATTTTGGCATCTGAGTTGATGAGACTTAGACACCCAAATAAACATTGTCCCAGAACAAGCACACTCCCTCTTGCAAATGGAAATCCCAAATGTCACTGGCCTACCCCCGCAGGAAAATGCACCCCACCACATGGCAACAACGTCAACCAATCAGGAACATCTTGAGGAACATGACAATCACCCAAGATGTTGATTTGACCTCCAAACTTCCTAGACCCCATTCTGATCAAGCATCAACAGGATGCAGGGGAACAAGTTTGATTGACAGAGGCCCCACTGCACAAGCCAGAGTACCCAAAGGATCCACTGCCAACGTCCTGGTGCCAGACCCCATAGGACCACCTGAGAGGTCCTCTTGTCCATGCTCATTGGTTCAGAGCATTTCTGCCCGAACATTTGACATAAGGGGAACCAACACAATTATAGGCAGGTCATAATGTTATGCCTGATCGTTGTAGATAATGATGCATGTATGTAAAAGCGATCAGCCAACCACCTTCTAAATATCGTGTAGGTCCACCTAGCGCTGCCAAAACAGTTCTGACCCAACAAAACATGAACTCCACAGACATCTGAAGGCCTCCTGTGGTATCAGGCACCAAGATGTTATAGCAGCAGATCCTTTAAGTCCTAGAAGTAGCAATCTCAGACATGTTTTTCCAACACATTGTACAAAAGCTTTATTGAAATAAGATCTGAGGAATTCTGAGGCCAACTCTTTGTCATGTTTCTGAAACCCATTCCTGAGGAATGTTTGTAGTGTAGTAGGGTGCTTTATTCTGCTGAGAAAGGCCATTGTACTACAGGAAATACTGTTGCCATGAAAGGGTGTATGTGGTCTGCAGTGTAACAGGGTTTAGGTAGGTGGTACATCCACATGAATGGAGCTCCCAGGCTTTCCATAACATTACCCAGAGCATCACATTGCCTCCACTATTTTGCCTTCTGCCTATAGAACATCCTGCTGCTGTCTCTTCACCATGTAAACGTCACACCCGGCTGTACACATGTAAAAGAGAACATGATTAATGAGACCAGGCCACCATCTTGCATTGTTCAGTGGTATTGTTCTAACGCTCACATGCCCATTGTAGGTGCTCTCGGTGGTGAGCGCTCTGAACAAGCTGCAGCTGTGCAGCTTCACACGCAGCAAGCTGTGTCACACTGTGTGTTCTGACACCTTTGTATTGAAGCCAGCATTTATGTTTCCAAGAATTTGTGCTACAGTAGCTTTTCTTCATAAACAGATTGAATGGGCCACTGTTGTCCTTCCTTTGACCACCTTTGAAAGGTACTGGCCCATTAGTCTAGACATCACAATTTGGCCTTTGTCATAGTCACTCAGATCCTTATGCTCCCATTTTCCTGCTTCTAACACATCTACCTTAAGAACCGACTGTTCACTTGTTGCCTAATACATCCAGCCCCTTGACAGGAGTAACTGTAACTAGATGATCAGTGTTTTTCATTTCACCTGTCAGTGGTTTTAATGTTGTGGCTGATCAGTACACATGCCTCCATGAGTATAACTGGGTGTTAGGAGTCAGCTGTGAATGAGCCAGTGTCTTTGAAGCATGAATAAAACAGCTGATGCCAATCAGATAATTTAAGTGCAATTTCAATCCTCTGCTTGAATACAGTGCTTAATTTGAATACTCGTTGCAGTTTATCACAAATGATGTGTCTTTCTTCGTTAATGACTTGATCATAGTCAACACTTTGTTTCTTAAAACAAAAAGCTTAAAAGCATTCCATTAAATGTCGTATTGCTAATATCGTGTCCAGAAAGCTCTAACATTCAGTCGTTGCTTGCTGTGATGTTGGAATTCAACTGGCTCAAATCAAATTAGTGTGTAATTGGTTTTCTGCTTCATGTTGATGCAAATTTTATGAAATCTATGTAAAAAAAAAAAAAAATCTAATTTATTAACATTTCTGCTCATTCTACTTAGTTTTTAATAGATGACACACAGAGTGAACCCGGTGTTTTTTCATATATATCATTTTACCTCTGAAATATTTATATTGTCTATTAAATATGCTTTCTGTACACAGTTGTTGATAACTTGGCTCATAAATTTGTTTCAGAATGAAGATTTTGTAGCAAAGAAGTGGTTTCAGCTATGTTTGTGCCAAGAATACGTGCAGGCAACTAATAGATATTCATCCATCCATCCATTATCTGTACACCGCTTAGTCCTCTGTCGGATCGCCGGGGGGCTGGAACCTATCCCAGCCGATTTAAGCAAAGGCAGGGGACACCCTGAACAGGTTGCCAGCCTATCGCAGGGCTACACATGGAGAAGTAAACAACCAAACTCACATTCACACCTATTGACAATTTGGAATCATCAATTAACCTCAGCATGTTTTTGGACTGGGAGGAAGCCAGAGAACCTGGTGAAAACCCACGCTGCACAGGGAGAACATGCAAACTCCACGCAGAAAGATCCCTCGCGTCCTAACCGGGACACGAACCGGGGATCTTCTAGCTGTGAGGCGACAGTGCTAACAACCGAGCCACCATGCAGCCCCATTAATAGATGTGATTTTTTAAATGATTGTTTTAACATGTAGACTTAATGACTTCTGTCATTTGTAGGATAAAAATCAACTTGAATTTAAAAATGGCCATTGAAACTGGCCTCACTAGTTGTTGTTTTTTTGTTGTTTTGTTTTTGTGGTAGATCATCACTGAAACATAACAACCGATTACATAGCAGAGGTTGACAATTTCCCACAGGTATATTGCATTATATATTCAGCAATTCAGCCACAGAGTTTAAGCTTAGTCGTAGGCATCAGTCAGTCTGAAACATTTTTTTATGGAAATGTTGGTTCTCTTTTTCCCCACCCAGCCTTGCTGTGTACAGTCAACATATAAACCCCTCCTGAGGTCTAAAATGACAGAACAAACAAACAAAAAAACAAGGTTTAATTGGTTCAATCTGTACTGGCACTTTAATGGAAACATTTTTAAAAGCATTTGGTTCAAAAATAATCCACACATTCTTCCTGAATGTCAGCAAACGGTTATTAGAAACCTTGCAGTTGTATGACATTAAAGCTGACAGTGAACCTACATTACCAGGGGTTGCCTTCCCTCAGTGAATTAATGTTAGTGAATTAATGTAGAATTCTCCTGCAGCGAGTGATCGCCTGGAGCTGTTGGGGAGCACAGGCCTCTTATGGGCCGCAACTCCATTTGCATATGTATCTGAGCAAATGAGGCGAGTTAGACTTCGCTCTGTTTTGTTTGGTTTTAACCAATTAAATTTTGAGCAGTGCAGTCTAATGGAGATGTAGTGTATCTTGTTCAAAGTTGGCACGATTTCCTTCAGCACACCCACACCCATTCTGTCTGGCGGAAATTACATCTCCGTGCTGGCTCCTTGTTTAGATCTTCAAAAGTGAAAACACGAGTTAAAGGAACAGCAGGGGTGCACATGATGAGCAGTCGTTGAAGACGTCTCTTGGAGCTGATGGCAAGACAAAGACAACACCTACAGCATGTAGTTACAAAAAAATCTCCAATAGCTGTAAGCGTTCAGTCGTGCCTCCTCGTTTGATGGTGCACATGTCACCTTTTCTTTGCAGCTTCCTTTTTTGCAGCTCAGGATGTAATACTCCTCAATTTGCCATCTGCCTCCTTCTCCACAGCCTTCATTCCTGCTCTCGTCATATACCCCAAATGGTGTACAGCAAATACATGCGCTGCCAACATGCACTGAGTATACACAGTTTGCATTTAGGTATGCCCCAGCAATTTAGATTTGGATGTTTGCCGCTTATTTTAGTCATCTATCTTCCACTTCTGCTGTTCTCCGTTTGGACAGTGACACTAAATTAATCAGGCATTTTGCATAATGTGCTGCATAATATGTAAGTCTCAAATAGATTGATGCAGATTATGGTAAATCTAGTTTCTCACCTTGTTAGCATGTCCATGTGGTGTTTTTTATATGCTGGAAGACATATCATGAAAATAAGCATTCAACACAGTCATTGAAATTTTCCACCTTGAAACTGCTGACTGATGACAATCTCAAAAACACGTGTTGTTTCGGAATCCCCATTGGCGATGATGTGAAGATAGAAGAACAAATTCTTTGCCGAGACCATCTCGTTCACATAAAGAGGTTTTATTGAACAGACACAGTATCTTTAGACAGTATACATGTCTGGGTGACATTTGGGCCAGATAGGTAAATGCACACAGAGTGATGCCTTTCTCCAGCTTATATAGTTTTTAGACTGTTAAAAATATCCATACATACCACACCCAAAAGAAAACCAGAGCATATAGCTCCTGTTTCAGTCCATCTTTGGTCCTAACCTTTAACCTGTCCTAAAGGTTAACCTCTGTCCAGTTGACCTCCCAGTCTATATAAAACCCCATGGATGGAACACCACAGGTGCAAACAAAATACTTCACTAACCTTCTCAGCAAGTGAACATTCATGTTGTTATGCAATGATTTAACCTCCATTACTATTATAGAAACAGTCTTTCTTAGTATCTGTTAATATACTACACACGGACAGCCAGGGATTCATACCTAACAAAAATAAGGAACCAATCCTGTCAATTTGCTTCCAGTATCGTAATTCCTCTGCAGCGTTACATTCCTCTACAATGTAACGCTTTTCCATGCTGCCCTCTTGGCCAGGTCACTCTTGGAAAAGAGATTTTAATCTCAATGAGTTTTTACCTGGTTAAATAAAGGATATATAATTAGTTGTTTCTGAGTGTTCCAAACATGCCAATATCACAACTTGCCATTGTGTGGTGTAGAGTTGTTTCACAGTGTTTGAGCAGAGGTGTAGGTGAGCTGGTGTGCTCGAGCAGCAGAGGGGTGGGTGGGAAGAGGCAGAGACTTCATAGATCTAAATAAGTATAGTTCCATCTAAGCCATATTTAGGCAGTAAGGGATTATTTCCATGCCACCAATACACAGAGATGATTTTTTATGGGGTTAAATCAATGACTAGAGAGGGAATATATAGCTCACTACCTGGAAAAAAATAAGTTAGTTAAAGTACTTATGGAATCACATCATTTTGCAATTTTAAAATAGTCATTTGATGTTCTGGGAAATACACTTTTCACTTCCTAGCCAAGATCTATGTGGGTAAAAATGGCACCACTAATTTTGTTTCACATCTGTCTGATAAATATGAGCTTAGTTTAGCACAAAGTCTGTAAAAAAAATGATGGCCTTGCTGTGTTCAAAGATGACAAAATTCTCCTACCACCACCTCTAAAGCTCACTAATTAATATATTAAAATCTTGCACTAAAGGTTGTAATCAGAACAAAAGCAGAAGTCTAAAAAAGATGAGTTGTGGATTAAACAAGATAGAAAAAGTTAATTAGTGAATGTTAGAAAAGCTGGTATTACATTTGGATAGATAGATTTTTTCCTCTTTTTTTATCTTTAAGTTAAGTTAAGCCAGCTGGCAGCTTCATATTTAATGTACGGACGAAGGAGTTGGGGGGAAAAAGCACAACTGACCCTTTGTGGTACAAGTACTAGTGTTTTTATTTGTTAGGCAGGGATTACCTGAAGTGAACCCACCCCTCGGTGTGTTATGACTGAGCTGCATTCAGCACAGTCAGATGCAGTGGGAGTGAAAATACAGCCCTTTAGACATTTGGTCCACTGGAGGCTGAGAAGTATTCAAAATGTGTTTTCTTTAAATGTTTTAAACCTGCTTGACCCCGTGGGCCCTACAGCTGCTAACACACATCAATAAATGGAACGCCATTGTCAGTGTTCACCTTTAAATGAAGGATCCTCTTCCTGAAGGCGGTGGTTTCCCACAGACTGATAATGGCCACAGAGGCCACTGAGAGCTGTGACTGGATGACTCAATGCTGAATGTGACCGTCACCTGTTAAACAATTTGACCAAAATACACATTTAACACTGAACAGAAACTCCCTGATAGTTCATGTGAGGTGGCCGACTAAACGTTGTAGTAATTGTAATGTAATATATGTGTTTCCCAGCTGCTTTAGTGACCTGCTTAGACATTTATTGATGTTTCAGATGTGATTCTTTTTTCAGTTTATTGTGTTTACGTCTCAGACGGGCAGGGTTAAATCGAGGCAGACAGAACAAGGTGTCTGTCGAGACAAGTCAGATCATGGCATATACATGAGCTCTCCATGAAGCAATCCCTGTGTCCGTCCTGCTGACCTCTCTCTGAACTGAAACCAGCATAAACAATTAATGTCCCTCACTGAATTTTCCTCCTGCCTGGACCAACTTAACTGTGAGCTTTTGCTGACTTTGATGGAAGACACGCACTGCTTAGTCAACTCCAGAGTGTCGTCACTTTTTACAAGTCTTTCCGAGAGCAAATGTGTCAATTCTAAGGTATGCTTATTCATTATGAAGAGAGTGATGGCTTGACCATGCATATTTCATGCTTTTGAACCTTGCAAGTTTCATGAAGTTGTCCAAATGAGTAGCATTTAAAACTGAGGCGAAGTAATGTGCTTGAATAATTAATCTATAATGTCTTTGACGAGAAGTACAACCAAGGTCATCAGTTTTATTAAAGCAAAGGAGTTTATTTATTCATCCTAATGGCAAATTTAGCTTGTTTACATTAGGAGCCTTATGGATAGAATTCATTCAGCACATGCAAAGTGACAGAAAAATTAATCCAGCTCTCCCGCTTGAGCTCGTAATGCCTGGCGACAACTCCCATCCCAAGTCACGCAGTAAATATGGTGGGAGCACAAGATTTTTGTCAGTTATTGCATCGGCCCGTAAAGCCTGTATCGGTATGTAAAAGTACACCCTGCAATGCCATAAAGCGCTCACCCCCAATGCGAGTCGCTTCCCTTTCTGACATTACACCTCCTTTCTCATTGCTCTGCCCTGTGCTGTCCGAGTTGCCAACTAAATCTCAGCCTCATCTTGTCCGCCGTAACCTTGTTTATTCCCAACAGTGGCATTAGCAAAGCTGTAAAAGTATTTATGGGGGTACAAATGCGGGACAGCCAATCTAAGGTAAATCTATAAATCCTGGCTGTTGATTTCTCAGGGCCAGGAGGTGCAGGCCGGTGATCAGTAGAGGTAGAAAGCATTCCCCGGGTGACTCTATGTGACTAACGCACAGAGGCCGAGCAGCATGCCAAACAGTGCTATGGCGACACTGTTGTGCTTTTAATATGGCTAAGCTGGCCTTCGCCTCTGAAGTGAGACACCGCCTGGCTATCCATCTACCATGAGTTGGTATCATTAGCTAACACCCAACAGGGACCTGACTCAGCAAATGGTGTGTTTGTGTGTATCACATTTTGCACCTTGTCCTTGGTTTGTTTTGGGATTGTAGTTACAGTGCAAGCTTGGGCTTACAGTTGTAAAAAAAAAAAAAAATCAACCGGTAAACATCACAAACATATCCCGTATGCAGAGGTGCTGTTTCTTACTTTACTGTAAGCCGGACAAAACTGTCACTGCTGTAGAAAAACATTAATACGAGCTGAATGTCAGTGGCTTGTAAAGTTTTTTATGGCCGATATGCAAAGAGTTGCCTTCCTGCTCATTGAGCAGAAAGTGCAGCATTAACATTTATTTGGAGACATGTTTGTGGTCTCTCTGTTAGAGCCATAATCTTTGGGATTGTTGGCTTCCTCTTTATATTTTGCAAGATTCCCACCTTATTCTGTGAAGTGCCTTGAGGTGACATATCTTGTGAAACTTGGTTCTGTTTTCTAACAACACTTGAGAAAAATATCTGGGTCCTTATCTGCTCCACTACTGTATGTTCATCTGTTTTTTTCACATTTGTTTTGGGTTTTTTTTCCGGATACAGTTAGTTTATCAGATGTTTTATTGGAGACGGTTTAGAAAACTTGCTCTGACTTAACCCTGTTGTTGTAGGTATTAAAATCAAAACAACTTGCTAGCAGTTTGCAGCAGATCCTTTGGGTCCTTTAGGTTGTAGGGTAGAGCCGATCAGACTTGTTTTGGTGCATCCCATGGTTTGGGATCTGGGGAGTTTGTTCACTGGGTCAACACCTCTGACTCTTTGTCGTGTTCCTTGAGCCACTCCTGAGCAGTTTTTGTGGTGTGGTGGGACACATTGTCCTGCTTGGGGAGGCCACTTTTGTTGGGGAGTACCATTGTCAGGACGGGGAGTATGAAGTCTGCAGCAGAGTTAAGGTAGGTGGTACGTCTCAAAGTAACATCCCCAAGGTTTCTCAGCAGAACATTGTATTGTATCCAGATAATCAATGGGATTCACTTCACCTGTAAGAAGCTTTAACGTCGTGGCTAATCGATGTATGTGACCCCCAGCTGGACCACATTCACAGCCTTATTATAAAATGAAGAAAATGCCCTATTCGCCATTAAATACATCTGTATACTCTTTTGCAAGCTATCCAGTGAGTTAGCAGCGTTTGTTTGACACCACAAAGAAAAGAATAACATTAAATTCTCTCCCTCTCTAAAGTAGGAATGGGTCAGTTTTTGAATGAGCCCTGTGGGACTGGATGCTTGTCCTTGGTGTTTCCCTGCCTTCTGCTGACAGACTCCTGTGCAGTGGACAGTAACTAAGTACTTTCATCCAAGTACTGTATTGTATCATTTTGAAGTACTTGTACCTACTTGAGTAATTCCATTTTATGCAATTTTATACATACTCTCCACTATGTTCAGAAAATATTGTACTTTCTATTCCACTAAATGTATCTGACAGCTTTAGTTACTTATAAGATTATAAGATGGACTTCTCGCACAATGGATAATGGAACCAGATTTTAAAATACAACACATTGTTAAAGATTAAACCAGTGGTTTCCAACTTTTTTTGGCTTCTGATGTCTTCCAAAAAGCACTGTGCAGTCAAGCACCAAATAGTGATTTTTTTTCCCTCTAAACCTCTCACATAGTTTAATGTAAATAAATGTTCCATATCTCAGCAAAAAATAATATCATAGAAGAAAAGTCCAAAACCTGAAAACAGATTTGTGTTTCAGAACATTTTCTTCTTTTCCCTCCCATTAATCGTGTGACAAGCTCTCAGGCTGATCTGCTGTTTCTGTATATAAAGCTACATATAAAGTAGCTCAAAGTAGCTCCACTTGCAGCAGCAACAGCAGTAACATGCTGCTGACACACTGATGCTTCACTATGAATAATCTAAGGATGTCATATACAATCATACATCAGGTAAAGGGACCAAACCTGCTTTAACAACATGTTGCTGCTAATGTACTCTTACTTAAGTAGGATTTTTTTCATGCAGAATTTGTACTTCTAATGGAATATTTTTACATTGCAGTGTTGCTACTTTTACTTAAGTAAAGGATCTGAATACTGAATTCTTTCACCAGTGCTCCTGTACACCCAGAGTGGATATTGTTGGAGTTATGGATATTATACAGCGGACATTAATAGTGTTTTCGGACAACAGAAGAAGTCAACATAGAATCGCTGAAAACAAACCACTTAAATATGCAGTTGCACTGTTTCCAACCAGTAATATCTGACTAGTTTTCCTGTGTCTTTAGGCAACTGTTCATAATTAACTTGAATGAACATGAATTTATTATCAATAATAACATTGTTTTTTTGTTGTTGTTGTTTTTTTTTTTTACAAAATTAGGTGTCAGCAGTTAGGCTGTCTGAATGTCATTATAGTAAACCTTCGAAGATGCATGTGGACAAATACACAAATGCCAATTCACAATTTGATGGTAAAATAACACTACAATACTGTTGCAAATTCTTTTTTGTTGTAGCCAGATAGTAACACTCAACAAACCATAACTGGACAGATTGGATCGCTGTAGCTAAATAAGCTACATTCTAAGCTAAAAATCTCCATTTAACACATGAAAAAGGCCGTCCTACATGTTCACATTCAGTGTGTATTGGTGTTAATCCTTCTTCGAAGTTGGAGACAACATCTTTTCAACCTCTCTCGAACTTGTGTCTTCTTTTAACCTTGTGCTCTTCTCAGTATCGTGCAGGGAAGGAGCTTCCATCAGCTTCCATCTCTAATAAGATTTACAGAGAGTATAGCGGAGAGAGCAGGGTGATACGTCTTGGGAGCTCTACCCTCAATATTGGCAAGGAAATCAATGTGGTGAGTAAACCTACCTGCACAGTCTGCAATCAGCTGCTAGGTCCAAAGTAATCATTGAATTGAAATAATCCTGAAAGGTTTCCCCACTGTAGCAAAGTTAATAACAAAAGAGTCACCCAGGCCTATGCCTTGAATTAGATATTAATCCTTGTATCAAGAATAATTACCAGGAAGGTTCAGGAAAAAGTGACCTTGTAGAGAGAGTCTCTGGTTGACCGTCTGCAGTCGTTTCAGCATTCAACAGGCGCCCAGGTTCCTGGATGTGTACTCAGTGACACAATTTGCAGTTTCTCGCTGCTTAATTCTTTGCACTGCACTGTCAGGAAATGGTCCCTCAGCAGGCAGGAACCTCATCATCAACAATTTCTCACTTGTTTACATTAATCCCATCTAGATATCCACTGATTCCCATGGCAGCTCTTTGTAATTCTGCTCTATTGTCACGGTTTTGATAGACAGTCAGCCAACATTCACTAATTAACTGTGAATATTAGCTGTGTGTGGTTCTGGAAATTCTCTAATTCTCTGTAATGGGCGTCAGTTCACTTGTTAATACTACTACGGCAGATTGAAAGGCTGTATGTGTATGCGCCTCCCATAGAGCTTTCACATAAATCCTGCTTCTTTGCTGTTTTATTATTTAGGAGCTACAGCCAGCAAACCAAGACATTGTGTGAGGAGGACCAGTTCCACGTTACTTCAGGGATGCCATGAGCCGTCTGCTGTTGTTCTTGAGCCCGTCTCAGTTTGGGGAGATAAAGCACACTCTCCAGGAGAGTCGGTCTGCCAGTCAACCGTCAGACAGCTAGGTCAGGTCTTTGTCAGAGCCTCAATCATTTCACTTTATGAGAGGTCAAGTGGAGTCGTGTTTGGCTGAATTGCGAGCCCCTCTTGCTTGCCTCTCCAAGGGTAATTGCGATTTAGTTTGCAATGCTGAAGAGTAAACACATTCCCATTCAGCTGATTCTCAGAGGCAGCGTTTCATAAAAATTTCAAGCCCCTGTGTGTTAAACTTTCAGCGCCAGATATTATTTATCAGCCAAAATGTCGATGTTTCTAGGCACTAGTGAGATGTTGATATCCTAGATATAGTGTTTCCTAAAGCACGTTCACTACATCTAATGATTATTTTATTTTAGTTAAAGCTTATCCGTATATTCTGGAAATTTTTGCTTGAACTTGGATCTCTGTTTTGATGTTTGATTGAAGGATAGTCCACTTGTAAAGAGAGAGAAGAAGAGGTTGTTATTCATACTTGACCGCTCACATGAGCATAAATGTTTTGTACAGACAAGTATTAGGTACATCAGCAGCAGCTCCACATTTTCTAGTTTGTTGGTCATGACAGAAAAAAAGAGGTTTGATTGTAGCTTTGAATACACAGTTTATATAGCGTACACATGTAGAATATGTAGTGAAACTGGTCCTCTTGGATTGAATGTTGTAAAGCACAGAACAGGATTAAAGCCACAAAAAAAGCATTTAAAAAAATTGAGTTCTGAGTTTTTTCTCAATTTCTAATTATGACTTGTAAGTCAGGTTTTGGGCTCTGGTTAATCTTTCAGTGCCAAATATCATTTATTAACTGAAATGTCAATGTTTCTAGGCACTAGTGAGATGTTGATGCCCCAGAAATAGCTTTTTTTTTAAAGTTGCTTTCTCTGAAGTCAGAATTCAGAAAAACAAAAACAAATCTAAACTCAAATAAACTTTTTACAGTTGCTCTAATCCTCTTCCATAGTAAAGGGCTGGTAGTGTATAGCTGTGGATTTTCTGTTGATTTCAAGGGTTATAGGAATTCTAATATTGTTTCTCAGAATTCCGAATTTAAACAGCGAATTCCGACCTTGAAGTTAAAGACAGACATTCATCTCAGAATTCTGACTCCAAAATCAAACCCCCTGTCCTTAAATTGAGAATTCTGAGAAGAGATTCAGAACTATACTAAAAATTTTTACAGTGGCCCTTATCCTCTGATGTTAAGGATTATATTAAACTTCTGCATTGTCCTCTGAGTTTCATATACAGGTCATGTTTTAGCTTGAGAAAAAGCAGTTAACAATACGTAACTGTTCATCTTAGCCTCTGACTACTGACAGTGTTTGTATGTGAGTACATGCATGAAAGACAGAGATATCAACCTCAGCCCCCACCTCCTTCCTCCTTTGATATTGACTCAGGATTCCTATTAGTTAAATGCGAGCTTCAAGTCCATCCATCAAGCATTCTGCTCGTGGCTCGCGGCTTTTACATGCCCGTGCTCTCCTTGGCCCCTTGGTCTGTAAAGCAGCAGTAATGATCATGGAGAGCCGGGGCATTTGATCTCTCAGGTCCACCGCTGACCCACCCGTACATCAGACAAGCAGACTTTTTTTTCCCCCTTCCAGTTTGGCATGTTTGAAAATGTGTGTGTGCACAGACGCTGCTGTGCAGAGCTGGGAATGCATGGTGGGACTCACTATGTGGTGCTCTCTGCAGTAGGTCCCAGTGTGATGTACAATAATGACCTGTCAGAAATGCAAGCCTCTGAAAACAGGGATAATCCACAGAGGCTATCTGACTAAATGAATTCTAACTGGAGCCAAGCCAACCCCCCGAGACCCCTGAGAAGCATAATCTATTCTACTGGTCTCTTATCAAAACTGACAAGAAAAAAAGGAGCGCACCAAAATAGCACATGCTTGGCTTGAGGAGGAGGGTTTTGGTTTGTGATGATACTGTCATTTTGTAATAGATACTTATGGCTTTATATATGTTATAATTAATGCAGTGTTCATTCATTATGCTTCCATAATTGCTTCACATTGTCTTCAGCATTTTTAAAAATCAAGATATCAAAGCAATTTCTTTTCTGTTTATCCTCAAATAGAATTTATATTTTCATTATTAACTGGGGCGTCACTTGTTCAGTCTGGGCTTCTAAACTGCAAAAGATGACATTCAAGGATATGCAGTTCTGTTGTTAGTTTCTTGGTAATAGATTGCAGATATTGTGACGGGCCAGTTTCATGGCTCAAAAGGCGTAGTGCACCTGTGGCATGAGACTTGTTGGAGAATGGTTTGAACATTTTATCCCAAAAAAAGCCAGATGCTCTGGCTGCTGTCAGGGGAGCAGCTTTAGAGAGGCTGTTTGTGATAACAAATAATTGATTAAAATTAAAGCTGCAGGAAGCAAAACACATCATTATAAACCACAAAGTGGGACTGCATCAGGGAGGATAACCACACTGTAACGGAGATACCTCTTATTTAACCAAAACATGGTCTGGTTCAGGAGGTAAATAGTGAACTTCAAAACAGCTGCGTGTATTCAGGTGAGAGAATCTTGTTGACTTGTTAATTTCACAGAATAATTCAAGTTCTTTTTTAGCCTTGGCCTTGTTTAAAGCATTTGGTTGTTGTTGCTTCTTAACTGCTCTTTACACTTCTTTCAGTGCAGGCTTCTCTTACCTTCAGTTTGCTGTTAGAGCTGTAACCTACAGTCAAATTCTACCTGTCGATCGTCTGAAACACATATATTCTTATACTAGACATGTAATTCTGAGTTGTTTTAGCAAGAGATGTACGAATGGGACTGCTGTTGTTGCTGTTGTGATTATTACATGAATTATGTAATTACAAGTTGGATATATGGGAAGCTTTTACAGTGTGCACAAACTCAAACAGTCAACATAGCAGCACATTGGATGATGCTGGCAAACAAAGAATTTACAGTCAGAATTATCAGTTATATTCACACAAAGTTCAACAAACAGAAAATATCTGCTCTACACCGCTTGCAGAGTTTGCTTTTGCACATGAGTATGCATTTGATAGCGGCAGTACTGGCACACAGAAAGTAACAGTAACACTGGCAACAATATAAGGTGTATGTTTAGAACTTTGAAGCTTGATGTGCTGAATTGTTGTTGAGCCAGACTGGCACCAAAAGAGGTCTGGGTCTATGGAGCAGGAGGAGTGTACAGTTTACTATAATGCTGCCTGATTCCTCAGTGATGACAGCTTTCAAATGTTCAAAAAACAGAAATTGTCATCAGTCATCACTACTCTGAGCTGTGAAAAATGTGAAGCTGTCTAATGCAGTTTTTTTAAAAAGTCCAAAAAAAATGGAGAGGGATCCTATGCTAAATCTCCTGTGAGGAGGATATTGTCTTTAAGACAAAGCTGTCAGCTGTGTGAAAGGTGCTGTCCTGTCAGGAATAAGTGACGTCGAATCGGAAACTTCAGTCTGCCAAAATTACTTTTTTGATGGAATCTGCACCCCATAATAATCCCATTCAGTCAAATAATCAGTCTCCATATAGCCCTGAGTGTGAGCGAACCTAAACTGTCAGCATTCAATTAGACAAAGATTTTGATCTCCCTGTGGCAGCGCTTGTCAGGCTGAATAATATAGCCGTCACCCCTGAAGGTGAAAGAGGTCCGCTGCGTGGATGGAGACCTATTGTCTGGAGGATTGACAAGGGTTGATGCAACAGGCTGAAGTGAGTTAAGGTCTTCACACATGCACACATACATCAACGTGCTCCCTCTCTCCCCTGCACTCGTCCTCCTTCCATCCCCAGAGAGGGTATTTTTCATGCTTTCAAACCACCCGGCAGTGACAAGCCTCTGACAACCCTTGCTTACTGTGACACCTTTGTGGGTCCAGAGGAGGTTTCAACCACAATGCCTCCTTTGACGGGCATTCTTGAGAGGAAACACACATTATTCTGCCATAACGCCAAATTTGATTGATTGGCACAGTCAAACTTTTAGTGAGTGAGAAATGGCATAGAAGACTTTGACACATATTTATTTATTTATTTTCAAGGAGTCCCAGTGAACATTTATGAATACTGAATGTGTTCTTCAAGATCTTACACCAGCTAGTAGAGCTACTTCCACAAAAAGTTTAAATTCCCATTACCAAGTATTACAGTCTGACATTAGTGAAAATACGAAGCACATCGCAACATAGAAAAAAAAATTTGCAGAATGCACTTATGAAAATAGAATGGAACATATATGAAACCCATCGACCCTGTCTCCTATTAATTATATTCAAACTAATTTGCAACACCAAATTAGTATAAATGTGATCTGCTGTCTGTAAATCTGACAATGTATTTTAGAATATGTTCATTCAGCACTAATGAACGGCATGAAAGGCACTAAACCTCTTTTTAAAAAGTAAATTCCTCCATATATCTACACCAATCAGCCACAACATTATGACCACTGACAGGTGAAGTGAATAACATTGATCATATTGGTACTATGTGGTGTTCTGCTGGAAAACCTTGGATTTTAACATCCGTGTTGATGAGACTTAGACACCCAAATAAACATTGTCCCAGAACAAACACACTCCCTCATGCAAATGGAAATCCCAAATGTCACTGGCCTACCCCAGCAGGAAAATGCACCCCACCACATGGCAAAAACATCAAACAATCAGGAACATCTTGAGGAACATGACAATGGCCCAAGATGTTGATTTGAC
>OMNN01034206.1:0-10451 GCA_900302755.1 Chromis chromis | reverse complement strand
CCCACGCGACCGCTATCGTGGAAGTCGCGATCGCCTCGATGATCGGCAAGATCGATACGGTGGCGGTGAGAACAGGGGCAGTCGCGATCGCCTTGACGATCAGCGCAATAACTACAGGGGTAGTCGCGATCGCCTTGACGATCAGCGGGATAACTACAGGGGTAGTCGCGATCGCCTTGACGATCAGCGCGATAACTACAGGGGCAGTCGCGATCGCCTTGACGATCGGCGCGATAACTACAGGGGCAGTCGCGATCGTCTTGATGATCGGCAAGATCGTTCTGGTGGCAGTCGCGATCGCCTCGACTATCACAGTGACCGCTATGAGAGCAGTCGAGACAACTACAGCGATCACCATGGTGGTGGCGATTACAACAGCCAATATGATTAACCTCGTGTTACTGAAAGCTCTTTGGAAGCCATAAAAATCTTTTTTGGCAGGTTGGGAGTCACTTAAAAAATATTTTACTGGGTTAATTGTTTGGCTTCAGGCCTGATCACACCAGAAAGTGGAACAGCAAAATGAATTCAAATGGCCTTAAAAACGTAGATGAGCTGGAAGCTTGGTGACATTAATACCTGCAGGGCTCATGGCCGACGTTCTGTAGCTGAGCTAATTTGACTGACTTCACCCACACAAGCGAGTCCACTGCTGGGGCTGAATTCATTTTCATAGATGTTGGTGTAATCAGGCTGTGTAATGCAGCAGACATCCTGCAATACTAAAAATGCTCCTTTCAAACACAAATTAACTTCTAACCCTGCTACAACATTTAGGTAATTTAATCACATTTTGCCCTGTCTGTTGATGTCATGTTTTAGTGTGCAGATCTAGGAAGACGATACATAATAATTTTATTCATATAGCAATTTTAAAACAAGAGTTTACAAAGTGCTTTGATGACAGACAATGCACAAGGATACCCATAAGGCAACATAACAACAATTAGGATAAAGTTAAAATAAAAAGCTTAGAAATGCAAAAATGCTAAATGCAATATGTCATTATTAATAAATAAAAGTCACCATCATCTACTCAGCACATACAAAACAGCTGATGTGCCCTCTAACAAAGAAATAAGAAGTTAAAACTTAAGGTTACTATTGTCATTATTTATTATGTAAATTTACCCAAACAACTTCAATGTCAAGGTAAAGACCTTACAATGTTATATAAAATACATATTTACCTGACTAATTTAATTGTTAAAGGGGAACACCCTATTATATTAAATACTTAAACAAATTACCTGACTAATTTATATTATTATTTAAGATTTAGACCCCATAAAATTATACAGGCTCAGGGAGGGCAGTTGTCTGCCTCGCCCAGTTGGGGCGAGGGTAAAGGGGATATTTTTAATAAATGTGATTGAGTGAGTTAACAGAAGAGACTGTAATCATTAATATATAAATAACTGACATATTCAGGCCACCTACCTTCTGCAGGAATTTGAGCATTGTTGTCAGCATATATACTGTGTAGTTTATCTGTGATTCTAAACCTCTAGTTTGTGATTTAAGTGTCTTTTGTGAGTAATTTTTCAAAAAATCCATCAAATTTGAGCTCTTTATACGTGCTAATTTGTTGCTTTTCCTTGCATTATATTATTTTAGGTTAAATGTTTAGATAAAACAAAAACAAAAAACAAGACATTTGATGTAATTTTGCTTGAGAAAATTGTGTGTGATGATGTCAAGATAGTGATTAACAAAGTAATCCATAATAATCATGTGTAGCTGTATAGCTTTTTGCTTGTGACATTTTGTAATGAAACCATTTGTGTTAAACAGATAGCGTAAATAAAATAATTGTGCTTTTTGCTGCAACCAAGAAGCCATAAGTGACTTATAAGTGACTTCGAGACCAACAGTCATGTGGCAAAAATTCAGGGACTACTCAGTGAAACTTCTGGCTGTGCTCACACAGAGCAGAGGAGACATGTGTAGAAATAAATTAGAGAGGACTTTTATCCACACTAATTAGGACAATTAAGCCTGTGTAACACCCAAAAACTCCATAAGTGTGTCTCTGAAACTTTAAAAACCTCTATGCATTCTGTTGGATGTACTGAAAAGAAGTTTGCTTAAGTTGCATCCAGAACTGGAGAGTTTGAATGTAAAAGTACACATACATATACAACTAATAATATTTACTTTAAAATTACAAGGGAAAAAAAACAATAGTATGGGCATAAACTTATATAAAAAGGTATATATTTAATTACAGAAAATGTTTGTCTTTTTACATAAATTTGTTTGTACTTAAAGAAAGCAGAAAAAATACTTTATAAATAATATAGTAATTTTTTGTACAAAAAAATGAGAAATACATTTAACTTGGCTTTTTTTCTTCTTCTATACAATGTAAAGAAAATTTAAAAAGTAGTGCAAAGTGTCATTTTCCATAAAATGTAGATTTTCTTTTTTTTAAAACAATTGGTTTTTTTGTTGTTTTTTTGTTTGTTTGTTTTTTACCAGTTTTGTTGACACCTGTGGATACTTAGAAAAATGCTGTTCATGTTGATTCCAGTCTGTTTTATTTTTTTGCAAAACAAATAATCATTCCATTTTTATTTGATTAAAGATTTGTGGCTTTATAATTGCAGTGAAAAATGAGACCAAACAGTGAGTAAAAACGCAATGAGAGATAATTTGCAACGATTTTTGTGCTTTTTTGTTAAAAAAAAAAACGAAGTGCATTTTGATATGAAGCTTAATAAAATCGAGTTTTATGAAGAAACTGGGTGAAACGTTGCCACTTGTGTGCAGCAGGGAAATTCCTCAAAGCTGGCAGCAGAGTCTGACCTGGTTTCAACAGGTTCCTCCTCCCTCTTCCACATTCAGACTTCAGTCCTCTGATACAGAAAACTAGAAGCATCCTGCAGCAGAAACACTAATAAAACCACTGCACTGTATCTGCTGTTGGATTTAACCCACAGATCAGCTCGGCGCAGTTGTGTGCATTTAGTGTTGTGCTGTGTTCAGACTCACCTCTCTGTGAAGTGGTACAGTCCCGTTAGACGCAGCAGAGTCCGGTTTGCAGCCGCCGCAGTCTGCGCACAGCGAGATGACTAACATGCGGAAAAACTGCACTTTACTCTGAAAACGGAATATAGAATGAACTTTTACCGGCTGGTTATTCTACTGGGAGCTACAGGTGAGTCCTATTTGCTTCAATTCAACGTTAAAATGTGCTGATTTCACGACAACAGAGCAACAGGTTGATCCATGTAACGCTTATCCAGGCTGCACCACACTCTGCAAAGTGCCTCTTTTTGATTTAGATCTCATTCTTTTGGGAATCAAATCAGATAGATTCCCTTTTATAATAATGGTTTGCCCCATTTTAACAAATTATTAACACGTTAAAGCTTTATGGGACAACACAGGTGGCCTAATCCATGTGGGATTTAGTGTCTGGGACTCAATATTGTGTCGAGTTTAAGGTGTATTTTGATAATAACATTCATCAGGGGGTTATAGATTCGTAATTACAGCACTGTTTTTCTGGTATTCCACTCTAAAGCACTACAAAAGCACAATTATCAATTTTGGAGTGCAGTGTTTGAGGCTATTGTACTGTGAGTAATGAGATTTAGCCATTTTTTAAGCAAAAAAGAAAAATAATACCAGTTTTTATCTCCTAGGATGTAAGGAAATAGTGTTTTTCTTTGTTATTTCTAATAATAAACTGTATTTCTTTGAGTTTTAGACTGTCAGTGAAATAAAACGAGATTTAAGTAGATTGCTGTAGGAATTTGCACCATTTTCTGCTATTTTTTGCCAAATCAATTACGAATATCATTGGAAAACTAGTCATTAATCAACCCTATGTGCATATATGTTGTATTTATTATCATTTTATATCTGTAAAGGTACAAATAGTGCACATCAGGTCCCCAACAAGGCTGGAAATGTAGCTGTGATGGCTCATCATCTCTTAAAAATGCTCACTGAACTTGTAGCAAACTTTCTGGCTGTTTTGTGAAATCCTCTATCAAACATGGAGACTATATTCAGGCTTATCTGTCGCTTTTGTTGGACTAATGAGTCAATGTGAAGGAATGCAGGCCAAAGTAAAGGCAGGAAATGTGACAGCTTTGGAGAGGAAAAGTCTGTTCAGGAAACCTTGCAGCGTCCAGCAGCAGCAGCAGCTTTGACCTGGACTACATTTGTGACCGCACACTGTTTTCATAGATAATCTAAAGCTTGAAATGAGGCCTTTAGTGTGACTGCAGGTGTTGGGGAGGAGACCGTCTGCTGCCTCCGTAACCTGCTCATTTACCTACAATGAGTCACAGTAAATAATAGTTAACAGGAGGTGCATTCACCAGTTCCTGTGTTTGCTTCTCACCTCCAACTGATGGCATCCATGGAGCTCTTTGGAGTAACGGTTTGGTTTAAATCTCTAGTGGTTAATTGGTCTGTTCGCATCCAGCTGGACCAGGAGAGATCCTCCCATTGGCTGGGAGTCGGTGACCTCCTCCCCCCTCTGAGCTCCTCAAGTGGGACAGGAGGGGAGGGGAGGGGAAGCGCTAACAATGGACTGGTCCATGAAAAAAAAGAAACAAAGGGAAGACCACGGCTCTTCTCTGGGAGGAATTTTAGGAGCTCGGTCTCCACTCCTGCTGTAAAAATGTGCAGTTTGAGTGTGTCAGAGGAAGAAGAAACCGGATGATGCTTCACCAAGTGGACCGGTTTAATATTAAAAGGAGAAAAGCTCATAAATTATGGACAATCCAGCTTGATACTTGGGTCAAAAGGATGAATCAAAGCTAACTTTGAAGCATTTTACAATGAAAATGTCAGGTTGCTACTGTTGTCATCAGCTTTGCAACTTAAAATTAATCATTTAGTCTATAAACATAAGCAAATAGTGAAAAATGGTCAGTATAATTTATATAACATCACTTAGTTAAATTACTCCACCGACTGGAGTGGTTTCATATCAAAGGCACAAATCTCATGAATAATGGGCAAATTTTTAAGCATTTTTCAAGCAAAAATGAACTTAAATGAACAATCTGTTCCTATAAAACATCAGCAAATAGTGAAAAATCAAGCAAAAAATGTCAGGCTGCAACTGTTGTTATCAGTTTTGCAAATTAACATTTATTTTAAAATATTCCTCTGACTGTAATGGTTTAATATTAAGGCACAAATCTCATGAATGATAAAAGATCAAGCTTGAAACTTGGGCCAAAAGATGAATCAAAGCAAATGTTGAAGTATTTTTCAAGCATGTCAGGATGCAATTGTTGTTATCAGTTCTGCAAAATTAAATGAAATACTTGGTCTATAAAACATCAGCAAATAATGAAAATTGTCCATTCTAATTTAGACAACATCTTAATAATTACTTAAATTACTCTACTGACTGGAATGGTTTAATATTAAAGGGGTGAGTCTTCTTAATGAGGAACAATCCAGCTTGAAACTTGGATCAAAATGATAAATCAAAGCAAATTTTGAAACATTTTTCAAGCAAGAATGTCAGGATGCAACTGTCGTTACCAGTTTTGTAAACCGAAATTAATCATTTGCTTTAGGAAACATCAGCAAATAGTGAAATGCTCAGCATAATTTAGATAACATCTAAATTACTCCACTGACTGGAATGGTTTCATATCGGAGGGGCTAATCTCATAAATAATGGACGATCCAGCTTGAAACTTGGGCCAAAATGATGAATCGAATCAAATGTAAAGGATTTTTCAAGCAAAAATGAACTTAAATGAATAATCTGTTCCCTTAAAACATCAGCAAATAGTGAAAAATGTCCATCATAATATAAACAACATCTAAATTATGCGTTACTTTAATGCACATCTCAAGTTGTTCACATCACATTCTATGTAAATTTGCACACAATCAGGCATATAATTTGCCCCCTTTACACCTTCCTCAACATTGTAAATATTTCTATTACTTTTTTATCGCCTAAAAGTCCCTAGGTTTTGCTACACTTGCTCTTTATTTGTCTTGCAACACTTGCTTTCTGTTAAATCTTTTTACCCCTCTTTAAAAATTCTGTACTTATCAGCGTTTTCTGTAATGCATCAAATCACAATGTCAAATTCTTTGCATGTGAAAACCTACTGAGTCTGATCTCCAGATTGCTTCGTCTGTCCAACTAACAGTGCAAAAACCTTAATATTTTCATTTTACTATCATGGAAGGCTAAAGAAACCAGCAAATGTTGGCATTTTAGAGGCTGTAAGCAGTGAATTATTGACATTTTTGTAGAAAGGATTAATGAATTATTACAGTTTTTGGTTATCGATTTATACTCAACTAAAATGTCACTCATTCTGTTGTGCAAGCTTCTCATATGTGAGAATTTGCTGAGTAGTTTTTGTCTGAGCAGTAGTAGTTTTTACTGTATTCCAAACACAACATCTGAAATTGTCACCTTGGACGACTGTGATGGGAATTTTTCACTATTTCCCCATGATTCAAATCAATAAAAAACACTTAATTGCAGTTATAATGGTGGCTCGGAAATAAGCAAACTTGATCTCATCTGAGAAGGAAACAAGGAAAATTGTCCCTTTCAGATAAACGCGTTGACTGCAGGGTGTGTGCTGCTCTTACTGGTCCTAAGGAGAGGCAGGCTGGTGGACTTGCTTTTGTTTTGATTTCCTGTCTTCTGGGAAATGTTTAGAGCGAGTTCCTGCCCCACCTAGAGCCAACGTGACGAGCAGAAAGCACCCACGAGCTCCATCCCCTCCCTGTGCGATGACAACCCCCTGCCTCTCCACAGGCCTCCCCCAGCCCCCCACGCACTCTGGAATTTAACCTTCCTGACCCCCAGCACCGAGCAGCAGAGGAGCCCCCACACACCTAATCTCTGCTCCTGATATGATGCAAATGTTTTCAGAAGAGCAGAATCATCGTGAATCATCTGCACGGATAAGGAGGAGACGCAGCTGTTTGTTTAGTCATAAAGTTAGAATTTGCATCAGTTTCCTGGCCTTAAACTGCTTTCGTCTTTGCACAGTTGCTGTTTTTTTTTTAGGTAAAACTCAGCCATCCAATCTTTGCACACCCGGTTTCTATCTCAGAGGGAAGACTAAATATTGGGATAACACTTAGTGTTCATCAGCAACAATACTAATGCCTCCAAAATTATGATAAACTTGAATCAACAGCTTGAAAGTGGGTTTTATTGCAAGCCTGTTTTTAGCTTGGTGTACCCAATAAACTGACAACTCAGAAGTAGAGCAAAAGCATGAATAATACAGTCCTGCAATGAGAATCTTACAGAAACAAAAGTAACTGGCTCCTCTGAGTGTTATAGCAGGACTTATTTGATAATTATTCTTAAATACAAACATCTAAGTATTTCAGTACTGAAGTTGAGGTGGAGTTAAATTTCATTACCTTATACACCGATCAGGCATAACATTATGACCACCTGCCTAATATGGTGTTGGTCCCTCTTATGTGTCAAAAATGCTCTGAACCATTGGGCATGGACAAAAGGACCTCTCAGGGTGTCCTATGGGGTCTGGCACCAGGACGTTAGCAGTGGATCCTTTGGGTACTCTGGGTTGTGCAGTGGGGCCTCTGTCAATCAAACTTGTTCCACTGCATCCTGTTGATGCTTGATCAGAATGGGGTCTAGGAAGTTTGGGAGTCAAATCAACATGTTGGGCCATTGTCATGTTCCTCAAGATGTTCCTGATTGTTTGATGTTTTTGCCATGTGGTGGGGTGCATTTTCCTGCGGTGGTAGGCCAGCCAGGCCATTTGCATGAGGGAGTGTGCTTGTTGTGGGACAATGTTTTTTTTAGGTGTCCAAGTCTCTTCAACACGGATACAAAAATCCAAGGTTTTCCAGCAGAACACCACATAGTACCAATATGATCAATGTTATTCACTTCACCTGTCAGTGGTCATAATGTTGTGGCTGATGGGTGTAGTTTTAAGAACAGTGGGATGATTAAAAATGGTTGCACTTATTGCAACATATTAAATATGATCTCTGCATTTCTTAGAATTTAACATCATAATGAAATCTCACTGTATTTGAAATCTATATGCTTTTGTTGTTTTCAGGCCATGTGACCCATATAACCTGCCTGCCTGTTCTTCATGCAGCATATCTGTGTGCCTAAGTGATCATCTAACTCTTCACCCTCCGAGCAAATACAGATAATGTGGCCGTATCCTGGCAACAGGGAGGCTATTTAAAGCTTGCCTGTTAGGAGAAAGGCATAAATGAGACTGTTAATGAGAACCGACTGTGAAAACACAATGGATGGCAAATTCTGCAGTGTGCGTTTTTCCTAAATTTGACCTGCGGTTGCGCAACTTTGGCATTTTGACGCACATGATGGTGTCACGACTCTGCTGCTGCTGCTCGGACTCTCTCTTGTAGAAAAAACATCACAGCAGCACAGAGCTACTGTATGTGCAGGAGCAGAGCAGCACAGCTTTCTGTCAATGAACCTGTTGGCGCCGTCAGGCTCAGTAGTAAAGCTGCTGCAGTGGAGATGAGCGCTTGCGCACGCAGGAGGATTTATTCCGGTTATATGAGGAAGATAACGGACTGAGCAGCTCGGGTTTTGGGGCGTAGTTTGTTCTTTTGGTTTATATAATGATGTTGGTGGAGATGTTACTCTGAAAAACGTGTCCTCTGGGGTCGTCAGGTGGGATAAATGTTTTACTTTGCATACAGGCTCTAATACGCTCCGCCCGGGGCTTTGCGTGACGCTACAAGTTAATTCTAGGGTTTAGGTTTCTACTGGATTTGATGTGAAGGAGGGCTTCAAGCTGAGCCCGCCCTCTCGGGTCTTGGTCTCTGCTTGCCCTGCTCTGAGAGAAGCTTTACACGTAAATGAAACAGACCAGCACGGTGCCCTGCGGAACTGAGGGAGGGAGAAGAAAAGTCGTGATCATGATTTAACCGTTTCGGAGCGCACCGTTTCTCGCTGACTCGTCCATGGTCGCTGTAATAACGCGGTGGTAAGTGTTCACAGGCGCTTGCCACTTAGAAGAAGAAGATCTAAGGGCCAGGTTTCGAGCGAGTGAAGTCAAGCGGATCTTGTGCCATGCCAGCTGCGGAGTCGGGCATGAGCGGTGGCACCGCAGCCTCGGCCTCTCCGAGCCAACCCCCCGCTGAACGCGCAGTCAGCGTGCTGTGGTCGTTTGGGAAATGCCTCGGTGCTCTGCTGCCCGTCTACCTGGCCGGATATTATGGCTTCAGCATCAGCGTTGTGCTCTTCGGCCTGATGATCTACATGGGTTGGAAGCACAGCCGCCTGGAGAAGGTGATGAGGCTCAAGTCTGCCATGTACCTGCTGGAGAACGAGAGGGAATTCACCACCGAGAAGGTCTTCAGAACCAAGAGGGATCCGCCTCCCTGGGTAAGGACTGACACATCTGTCAGGTAGACCTTCATCTGCATCCCCTCTTAATTTAGTTAGATTATTCCTCACCTATTTGTTTGGAAGCTTCAACTGAACACATGCATGAAAACACAGGGAGCTTGCTTCAAGGCAACACCCATGTAACCCCTTTGGTTCACTGTTTTTTCCTATATTTAGACATTCCTAATGTGCACTGCCTAGGGAATTACTCAGAACTGCAGCCACACTGAGGAATGTTCAGTGAAATTAACATGTCAGATGAGATCTTTGAAGTGGAAAGCCGGAACTCATGTTGAGAATTAAGTCCACAGCAAAATGTGTTTCCATGGAACAGCAATAAGAAGGGTTTTCTGCGAGGTTTCATCTTCCTCTTTTGCTTCTGTGGGACTGCTATTAACCTTATCTGGCTGTACAAAAAAAAAAAAAAAACTGGATGACTCATAAACATCCTCCAGAGTCAGAGCAGAAGCAGTGACCAGGACCACCATATCTGGATAGGGAGCGAGGAGGAATAAACTGTGTGTGTGTTTGCAGAGAGGCGTGATCTCTAGATCTCATGTCTGATGTGCAGCATGTGGCATGTGGACGGTTTCCTGAAATTACATCAGCGACCAAATTGGTCAAACTTGTCTTCACTTCAGCTTTTTCTTTAATTGTTTTATTCTCTGTGTGTATATTTTAGAGACAGAAAACATTAAACTACCCTATTAGAACTTTAACGAAGTTTCTGCTTCTGTTTAGTCCTCACAAAAATTTAAAAATAGTCTTCTCAAGTATTTGTACTGCACTGTTAGAAGCTGCAAGTCATTTTACACTGCACTGTCATACTGTTCACAGGTCAACTTTCCAGATGTGGAAAAAGTGGAGTGGCTGAACAAGGTATGTTTTTTTTTTCCAGAAGTCTATTTTTCAGAGGTGGCAAATCCTGGTCCCCGAAAGTAAAAATCCTTTCCGTTCTAGATGTCTCCCTCTTCCAACACACCTGATTCAAATGGTCAGGATCGTTACCAGGCTTCTGCAGAGCTTGATGATGAGCTGATCATTTGAATCAGGTGTGTTGGAAGAGAGAGACATC
>OMNN01034203.1:29532-40049 GCA_900302755.1 Chromis chromis | reverse complement strand
TACAGGAGGGAGGTGAGGAATGTGGCCATCATCCGTTAAAAAGGGGGTGTAGAAGCTCATAACGTAATAACGGCTCATAATGTAATAACTTATTACATTATAAGCCTTACTGGTGAAGCTCATAATGTAATAACGGCTCATAATGTAATAACTTAAATGTAATAAAAGTTATTTTATTACGTTATTACATTATGAGCCGTTATTACATTTTATGAGCCATTATTACATTATGAGCTTCACCAGTAAGGCTTATAATGTAATAAGTTATTACATTATTACATTATGCGCAAAGACGTTATTGCGTTATGCGTTATTTATTACGTTATGAGCTTTTATTACATTTAAGTTATTACATTATGAGCCGTTATTACATTATGAGCTTCAACAGTAAGGCTTATAATGTAATAAGTTAGTACATTATTACATTATGCGCAAAGACGTTATTGCGTTATGCGCTCATGATTTTATTACGTTATGAGCTTTTATTACATTTAAGTTATTACATTATGAGCCGTTATTACATTATGAGCTTCACCAGTAAGGCTTATAATGTAACAAGTTATTATATTATTACATTATGCGCAAAGACGTTATTACGTTATGCGCTCATGATTTTATTACGTTATGAGCCGATTATTACGTTATGAGCTTTTATTACATTTAAGTTATTACATTATGAGCCGATTATTACGTTATGAGCTTTTATTACATTTAAGCTATTACATTATGAGCCGTTATTACGTTATGAGCTTCTACAGGGGGGGAAAAGGCGCCACCTCTGATCAAATGTGAAATGTTACATCAACTTCAGCTCAGCCTCCATGGAGGAGGGGAGGAAAAATGATGGGGAAGGAAAGTGAAGGACTGAAGAAAACAAAGCTGCATAAGGAAGGGTTGAATCATGTATGACATGAGACAGGAAGCAGAACGAAGGATGAGGGCCAAAGATTACCGCATGCTAATAAACACATGCACACACACACACACGTAGACAAGAGCACACACATGCACGTGATCTTACCATCAAATTCTGCTGGTCCAACCCCGACTATTATAATTGACATGGGCAGAGACGCTGCCTGTAAAGGGCGGGAAGGGACAGAAAAAGTGCATCACAGGCAGGAAAGAAGCAGCGTTCATTCTTTCACCATTTGCTATCTTAAACCCTGCAGGCTGCGAGTGACATAATAAATGACTAACTGTATGTTAATTGTAACAATCCACGGAATGGAAGCTCCATAGAAAAATTCAATACCATTGTTAAGACAGACGGCGTTTGTCCAATTCCATCTGCCCTCTGCTGCCGGTTTCATAAAGCCTCTCGTCGGGCCATTTCTAGAGTTTCTAATTTCATGCATCTACAACTTTGTCTAAATCTCCCAAAGCTTGACAGCTTAAAAATGACTCCCATTTACATCTCCCTCTGCCCTGAGCTCCAACTGAACTTCTGCCCTGCGTCGCAATATTGTTTATTAAATCTTAGACGAGTGGGACAGCAAAGTACAGTTGGAGGGATGAATGATGAATGAAGGCTTTTGCAGCGTTTCATAACTTCCCGTGGTTATTAGATGGATGCCCAAATTGCTCGAGATACGAGGGGCATGGATCCTCCGCGGGCAAGTAAATAATTACTCTCAAATCTTACTTTACAATAACATTACATCACTTGGGGACATGGGGGGAGGAGGAGGAGGAGGAGGGGGAGGCTGTGCGATGCGCAGCGGCAAAAACAGCCAGCTGAGGAACCAAATATATGAGGTCACCTGTAATCGTTACACACATTAATTCTGATCACTCCTATTAGAGAGCAGCGTTATTAGAGCTGAACATAGCAGGACTGGAGGGTTGCAAAGGGAGATGGGGAGGCTGACCCCTCTCTTCCCTCCCTTCCCTCATTAGTAAAGATGAGAGACTGAGAGAGAGAGAGAGAGAGAGAGAGAGAGAGAGAGAGAGAGAGAGAGAGAGAGAGAGAAGCACTAACAGGCAAAGACAGCAGCTGGACAGCTTTTCCTATTCCCCCTTTTCCTATTATATGTTTGCTGGTTATTAGGATTTCCATTGGTTTCCTAATCATAGCTAGACCTCCAGGGCTCCTCACATGTTTTACAGTAAATTAACTGAGTGAATATGGGCACAAAATACACACGGGCTGCTGCTAATTTCCATTTGGGAACCCACTATGTTTTACTACTCAAAATGTTTTTGAAAAGGCCTTGCCGCCACAAAGTTTTATTTTCAAAATAAAGCTTAAACAATAAAGCATAAACAGAGTTTAAACGTGAAGCGTTACTGTACATTGACTATGGACTCCTTGGTCTGTGCCATGTCTGTGATCACGCCATCAGAGATGATGAGCAGGATGAAGTACTGTGAGCCGTCCGTCACTGCTGATGCGTACCTAGCATGATGAGATACAACAGGTCAGAGGTCAGAAATTACTCAATTCCCTCCTCTCCCCTCTAAGTTCTCAGCACCTCCTACCACACAAGCACACACTGTAAACACACAAAGATAGTCAAACTAAAAGTCTGTAGTATATAATGGTCTGGCTGAACCCTCACTATTATTCTGCTGTAGGTGAAAAAAACACTCTTTAAAGGTCCCATATTATACAGTTTTTCAACAATTTCACATAGGTGTCAGAGGTCCAACAACATTGTATTCAAAGTGTATTGCCCCAAACCCAGCCTTGGTCCTGAATGTCAGCCAGTCTAAAAGTCCCTCTAGTGAGCTCTACTGACAACAGGCTGTTTCTGTACCACTTCTGTACTACCATGTTACCATTCTAACTCTAAGGGTAACTCTTATTGTTCTTCATATTATACAGATTTTTTTCAGTACATCAGCAGAGAATCTAGAACTCTCTAGAATCTTATTTCCCCTGATGATGTCATTAAATGGAAAATCTCAGATTTGCCTGTTTGAACACACATTCGCTAAAAGGTGGAGCAAGCAAGAGAGGGAGAGGATAGAATTTTCTCATTTTGGCGGGGTTTGTAGACAGGCCGGGGACGCATATTATTGTTAGAAAACCATTCTAAAGTGAATTTTGCATAATATGGCCCCTTTAAACCAATCACAATCATCTTTTGCGGAGCTAAGCGAAGGATGCAACATCAGTGTTCCCTCAAAATAGCGGTGGCTGGAACATTTGCATGCAGGGAGACGAGCCCTGTGATTAAAATGAACAATGCACCAAAATAAAACTAGCAGGGCTGCCTGCCTGCCTGCACCATCCAAATCCTCAGCAAAACATTTTAGGCCGCTGCTCGGAGGTTGTTGTTTTCAGTAGTGAAGGAGGTTTTGAAAACAGTAACATAGCAGATTGCATAAGGAGAAAAGAAAGCTGACATGAGCGGCTGATGGCAGGCTGGTCAGACTAGACGGCATTCAAACCCCACTGCCCCAACTGAAGGTCCTCTTCCTAAGCCATCCCTACATCCTAGTCTCATTTTACCTGCTCTGGGTGAAAAGCCCCGTGATTGGTTAAAATCTCTTGTCTAGATTTTGTAAAGCCTGAAAGTATAGTTTCCTCTCAGACCGCTTGAATTACAAAAGGTTGAAAAGTTACTATGGAATTTTTGCCCAATGGTGCAGAAAAAACACTGCCTAACCAGCTTTAACAGGTACTTAACAGACCAGTTTATTTGTCCTGAGGAGAAAGTCTAAGGAAGCGGCAACTTTATGGAGGTACAAGATTACCCTGATCTGATGGAGTAGCTCTTTAACACAAGTCTCCCATTCAGTGCTTCCACAATTACCCTATTAGATAAACTCTCATATTGGGTTATTAGCCTGCAGGGATCAATACAATTATAATCTTTTTTACTCAATAGAAATTGTCTAATTACAGTATGAGTATCATCATAAAGTCCCAAACACTGTGTAATGTGTAAAAAAAAAGAAAATCAAATTATTAACTGCACAAATTACTTTGAACGCTTTTTCTCATTTTAATAACATAGTGATGTGACAACGTTTCAGTTTAGATTCATTTTAATAATCACTGTGTGGTTTTCATCAAGGTAGCACATGAAAACTGTCTACACTCAGCCAAAAGCAGTTTTCTAACCTTTATTTAACCCTTTAAGCCCTAGTGCGTCATCGGTGACACGTTTGGGCACGCACGCTTAGGAATACCGTAATTATGTCATATAGACAGCCAATATAGACCCCCCCCAGGAAGCCTTTCGAAGCAGCCCCTTTGTTCCCAGGGAAAGCACACACACAGCAACTCAGGTCTTAAAGGGTTAACCAGGACATCTGTTGATATTCATTAGTTGAGCGGCTGTGGCTCAGGTGGTAGAGCGGGTTGTCCACTGATGGCAAGGTTGGCGGCTCGATCCCCGGTCCCCCCCACATGCCAAAGTGTCCTTGGGCAAGACCCTGAAACCGAAGTTGCTCCCAATGGCAGATCAGTGCCTTGCATGGCAGCTCTGTCGCCATTGGTGTGTGAATGTGTGTGTGAATGGATGAATGAGAAACACATTGTAAAGCACCTTGGGTACTGCTAAGGTACAAAAAGGGGTATATAAGTGCAGACCATTTACCATTAGTTGGGACATAAGAGAACACTAACAATTTAATATCCTATAGAATATATAGAGGTACAGTAAATCTCATAAAACATATTTACATTTATTGAATAGTTATTGGAAACAGTATGATTTATGTTTGAGAGAGACATATATTGTTATACCATGGAGTCGGGTCTGTTTTCTTGACCTTAGCTGCCGTTTCTAGTTGTTTTCTGTTACATAAACCAGGGGTTAAATGTTTGAAATGACGTCGCAGGATGTTATTTTCAAAGTATGTGTTAAACAACGCTGTTAGGCGAAGCTGTTAGGTGATTGGGAATTTGATGTGACTCGGTGTCACTTTTTAAAGTAATGTCTTCCTGGGTTTTTAGTCAGATGCTCCCACAGAAGTGAGCAGTGAACAATGCAGCTATTCTCAGTCTGAGTGGGCGGACGGCGCTCGCAAGAGGGAGATGGGGTTTGAAAGCCGATGATGAAAGGTAGGAAAAGCGCTTGTTACAGTCACTCTTGAGGATCATGAGACAAGATCTGGCGATAGGGGATGTCAGCTGGGAGTTGGAAAATACTGTACTACAAAACAGCTCGTAACTTTTTATCTGTTATCTGTGTAAATTGGATAAAAGAAACTGAAGCACGGGGTTCTTTCGGTATCTGCTAGAATTGTATATTGTTTCTTTTAAATATTTTAAACGGTGAAAGAGTAGCTTCTTGCATCTGTTGCTCCAATAAAAAATTAACTGCACTAAACGGCCCATACGTCTCACATGAATCAGGTTTCTTTAATACTAAGGCACTGGTGCATATTTCCTACTTGTGTTCATAGGGGTTCATTCACTGCTTATCTGTGAAATGATGGCAGGTATGACATTTACTGTTATTTACAGAGCTCTCCTGCACTGCAAGGCTGCCCATCAGTCACCGAGCAGACTGGTCACCTTCTACAGCTCCGTCATGATCACTGTGCATGTCCAAACCACCACAGTAAGTATTGATTCTTCTTAGGTGACGGAGCTATTAGCGCATTTATTTTCATCTCCTCCCTTTGCTTCACAGATCACTATACAGGAGCCCACACACAAACACACAAACACAAACACACACATGGCTGGAAATTCCCCAAAGCTTATTGATCTTATAGGAATTTTTTCCTGCTGAACTGTAAATTTCGTGGTGACATTGTACTCAATGCAGCCCACATGTTCCACATCCCTCGCTGTGATTATAGTGGACCTACCTGGCCACATGGTTAATAACAGGGGAGAAGTGGGTGGGTCCGTAGAGACGCACAGATTTGAGGCTCTGGTAATAGGCCTCCATCACCCCCTCGATGCCGCTGCAGTATGGGTTCTGTGGATTACCATTCTGCACAGAAGCAGAAAGACAAAGGTATGGGTCAGTTAAAAACAGCATTTGATGTCTGTTTCTCTGATTGGCCATTCAGCTTTTATATGATTAAGGAAATCAGGTATTTTTTAAGGTTTTATTGTGTCAAAATGCAGTCTAAATACATGATGGCTTTTATTTTGCGGCAAATGAACGTATATGTTTTTAAGTGGGGATGTGTAAGCTTGAAAAAAATGTAACACCAAGTATTGCTTGGTCTGCTGTCAGTAGAAATTCTGTCTACTATCTGCCTCTAATATCTCTTAACAGCTGCAACACACTTCAAGTGTTTTGTTGCTCAGCGAGCAGGAGACAGATGGTAGGCTCTTCTTCTTGTGTACTAAGGCAAATTAAAAGATATTACTCTGACTCTCTTGTGTCTGAGTTTGATTACGCTTTTAGGCCGCCTCTGGAAAAAGCAGACCTTATTCAGACAGATTGTATTTAAGATATTATTTGGTCTGCAGTGATGTATCTCCAGTCTCTAACCTACCACAGGCTAACATTTCGTTTACATGCAGTGTCACCTTCATTGATTTAATGCCAGCCAGCTAATACTTTGAAAAATGTGTTAAATATATTCAAGGACAGTTTCAGTATCTTGTTTACATTCCGTTTTCAGCACACATTTAACACCATGCATCAACGTTAAAACTGAATTGAATATGCTATAGTTTGTTCTGATATGCAGAGATAGTGCAGCTGAAGGGAATAATAAGAACAGCGTCACCCTGAAGGACAAATAAATTATGAAGCATTTGTTTTTATGGGGAAAAAAGGCTGGGATGAAATCACAATTTATTTTCAGAACAAACAGGTTATGGAAGAAAATTGCAGGATAACAGGGTAACACACAAGCATACTGAAAGACATCAAAAATGGCCACCCCAGGGCCATAGCATCAATAATACTCCAATATCATCAAAAAATATTACCCACTGTAAGAGGCACTAAAGGGTTGCAAGCCCCCGAGGGTGTAAAATCCAAGCTTACACTAAAGATATTACACATATTTTAGGGAAATGTCGACAGTTTAATTCTTCTGCAGCACATTTTCAATAAAGGACATCCTGAGGCAAGCCATTTCACATTTTTTGACGGTGCACAAGAAGTTATAAAAATTTTAAACAAGATGATAATTTGTATAATAATAGCTTTGTCTAACAGAAGCTCATTCACTGGCTTCCAAAGTAAACTCTCGTTTTAAGGTGCTGAACCAAAGTCGTGGCAGTGTTCTTGTGTCTCCCACATTCTTTGAGTAGCATTCAAACTGATGTCTGGTTGACTGAGTTTAAGACACCTAAAAGAAAGTCACAAAAAGAAAGAATACATTATTTAAGCTACCCATATGTTTGAGCTTTCTAATTATCTCAGTAAGAAGGCATCTTGACTAACTCTGCTTGGTTACCCATGAGTACGAGCCGTGTACACGAGACTCCTTTGCTTTCTAAATGGAGCTTGCATAATTACGTCGGATTCAGTGGTGGTCTTCTCCCACTGCGACTGCACAGCTGTAGCCTTCCTCTTTAAGAGCTGACTAAGTTGAATCCTTAATGGTTAGATTAATGCATATGTGCCTTGTCTGAAGGTTCAGTGCCTCTGGGGAGGCAGTTACCCAACGCTGAGCAGCTGTAATGGCTGTAAACGCCTCTGGAGCAACATCTGGAGGTGAGAGTAGACCAGAAAGAGGATTATGGATGGCTGAGGAGTGGTCAGAGTGTCTGGAGCCCCAGAGCACTTGACATTGGCAGAGTTGTAAGGACGGATAGACGGAAGGGTGGATGGAGGATGAGAGATGGAAAGTTGAAACAATGCATGGCTGAATGCTAATAGTGCTGCATGAAGGACAAGGATAATCCACATCATTTATTCTTTTACTATGAGCGCCCTGTGTAACTAGGAGCACTAAACTACAGCTGAAATAGCTGCTACTACGTTTGTCACTCTGGAAGGACTTATACTGGCATTATACAGTAAATAAATAAATGATGAATTGGCCATGTTCACACAACTAAATTGGCTTGTTTCTAACCAGCTCATTTGGCTTCCATCACCACAGTGCGTGCGTGACTGCATTTATTCATGTTTTTGGACAGCAGCATTTAGCACCCACCAATGCACTGTTGCCTGTAATCGGTCATGGGTGTATGACGTTGTGTGTTTCCATGTTGTGTGTTTCCACTTTACTTTTACAAGTTTTTTTTTAAAACATAGTTTGAGTATAACTTCATGATTACATCTTGCTTTATGAAACATGCAAGTTGCTTGTGCTCTCACTGCGACTGACAGGCTCCTCCAGCTGGCATGCTGGATGCTAAAAGATTTGCTTTCACAGCCATATTTACCAGTAGTTTGAGAGTCAAACCTGAATTTTTTATACTGCAAATCCTGAACTTAATGGTGTTAAAAATCAAAGTCACAAAGCAAATCTATTTATTTCCCTTAGTCAAAAGAGTTGTTACATGTTTTACACAAGACAATTATTACCTCCGCCAAGCGCGTTTTGCCTCTGTTTGTCTGTTTGTTTGTATCTTTGTCAGCAAGATAACTAGAAAAGTTATGAATGGATTTTGATTAAATTTTCAGGAAATGTTGATAATGGGACAAGGAACATGTGATTAAATTTTGGTGCCCCTCCGACCCCCCCACCTCCACCACCAACCCAAAAACGTATATTCGTCATTAATTAGACCTGAATATCTATCACTGCAGCTCCATTTTTAGCATTCTCGCACCCCCCACCCCCACAATATTCAGATATTCGTCATTAATTGGACCCAAATATCCGGAGCACAGAAATTGCTATTAGGACCAGCCCTAATGGGTGGACACGACCTGCTTGGCGGAGGTCTGCGCTCTCCGAGTGCTTTTCTAGTATTATATTGTTTAGTTCTGTGTGCACACTGCAGCCTCTGCCATTTAAACCTGTTATACATCCCTGGTTCCAGACTCATTAATCACCACTTCCATCCCAGATTTCTTCATTCACCAAACTCTGTTGTGTCTCCTCTTTGTGCAGCACAACATGCCCTTCTGGCGGATCTCTACTCACGGTGACCTCGTGTCTCTTCACCAAGCGCTGGAACTGGACTTCTTGTAAAAGGAGCTGCTGTTGAATGTCGCACACTAAAAGGGAAAAACCGTTGCGTCGGTGACTCGTGGAGTGAAACTGTGTGGAGAGAGAAACAAATCCTCCACAACCCCCCGATGATACACACTCACCTGTTAGAAACCTGCTCTCACTGTGTGACGTACTGAGGCGGACTTTGGGTCGGAGCCGACTGTGAGAATGGAGCTGGTCGGCTGAATTAATTTCCTCCCTCCTCTACGGCAGCTAACCTCACCACGGCTCAAACTGGCACTGATTTGGACACAGAAGGGATAACTTTCTTTGTTTTCTTTTACCTTCTCCATGGCCTTTATTTTCAGAAAACTTCCTGCGGGCGAAACTTCATCCCTCTTAGTTCTCTTTCTGGGCCGTTGATCTTTATTTTGGGGTTGTAGAAGCTTTGTGTTTCGCATTCAGAACACTTGAAAGCATCATTTTGCAATCTTATTTCCAGACAGTCATCAACCCTCCAATTATCCCGCCTTTCTTTTCTTTTCTTTGCGTCTCATGTAGCCATTTAACTAAAAGGTACTAGATGGGGTTTTAAAAATAGCGTGACTTTATCGTGACCTCCCCTCCTGACCCGACCAAACCACAGCATCAGTCAGCTGCTCTGCGCTGTCAGCAGACGTGTGATTCGTGGTCACTGAGCATGTGCAGAAGTGTCCTTCCTCAAAGACACTGCAATACAAACAATGTGCGCTAACCATGAATCGGATTAGTTTCAGCCACAGTTGGGCAGTTTTTCAGGAGATGCTGCACTTTGCTTTGGAATTTTCTGCCCCAGTAGTCGAAGTATTATTAGCAGAGCAGTGCACAGGTTGTTAAATAGAACGTCGCAGTCCAGTGAAAATCATTTATCACCACATTCTTCTTTCTCATCAAAACCTGCGTCTGAAATTAGCTGCAATGCATCTCGGTTCGAATTTGAATCTCGTTTCTTTTTTAGCTGCAAACCAATAAATTATTTCCACGATATCGACTACAAGGGCTCCATCTTCTAGCAGAATGCAGTTCAATCTGCTGCTCCTCATCTCAGGGATGTGAAATTTCCAGACAACAAAAGGAGACTGAAGTTCGTAGATTAATTTAAAGCCTTTAACCCTTTAAGACCTGAGCCTCAAATGTCTTTTTTTTCTTATCTTGACTACAAAAGGGTCAGAAAATGTCCTGTGAATGCTTGTTCCCATTTTTTCTGAAGAAACTTTCAATATCTGGCAGTTATTTATGATTTACTGCCTGTTATCAGAGAAATTATGGTTTAAGATGAAGAAAAACACAAAAATGAAAAATTTGATTTTAGTGTTTTAGTGGAAAAAACTATGAAGTTGAGCATAAATTAAATTACCGTAATGACACTATATTGGCTGTAAAGCGCAATGACGTTGCGCTTTACAGCCAATCATTACGTCATTACGATAATTTCATTCAGGTACGAATGAAATTACCGTAATGACACTATATTGGTATATTGGTCATTAATATAG
>OMNN01034203.1:0-13787 GCA_900302755.1 Chromis chromis | reverse complement strand
TTAATGCAGGTTAATGCAGGTTAACCATAAGGACGTGTTTCATAACATTTCACACCAAACACCCACTCATGTTCTCTGGAAAGATGCTGAATCTGTGAGACAATGACTGAAGTCAGATTCTGGTTCGTCGCTTCAGGTTGAGCCGTTAAGGGAGAAGTTAAGGGAAAAGTTAAGGGAAACTGAAGCGACTTCTTTTGTTTTTTCTTTTGAGATAGCCTATTTTAGGCAAGATCTCAACCCCTTTTTAAAAAAAAATTGTGGAACTTTTATTCTATTCATGAATATTCCAAAAATAGAGATTTAAGTTTTTATTTTTGCGTGTGGACCACATCAGATCAGGTCCAGATCTAAAACTGATTCTGACTCTGAAAACCACTTAGACAGGTCAAATTGGGACTACATTGTCATCAATAGTCTTGGAAATACAGCTTCGTATTTGTGAAACCTTTACTCTATTTGTAAATTAAAAATAAGGAGATTTTGCTGCTTTTCTGGCATCTGTACCACATTATAGATCAGGTCCAGGTCTAGAACCACTGTATCCAGATTGGTCAAATAGAAAGAAAGAAAGAAACCTTTATTTATCACGAATACATTTTTACAGTATTGTGAAATGTTGTTTTCACATATCCCAGTTGGGGTTGTCAGCCATGGTACGGCGTCCCTGGAGCAGGAAGGGTTAAGGGCCTTGCTCAAGGACCCAACAATGGCTGCATTGGGGTTTGACCCTCTGACCTTACAGAGACTTAACTGGTGCGCCACCACTGCCCCTAATCTGGACTAGATTGTCCTAAGGCGACTAAGGACTCTTTAACAGACACTTTCTCTAAAGAGTCTTGGATTTGTGAAATTTTAAGGTTTTTGTGATTTTATTTTATTTTTTGCATGCATGCATGCAAACCATATTAAATCAGGTCCAGATCTTAAATCACTATTTACAGACAGTCTGTAAATGAAGAGTCCTGAAACTACTGCTTCTGGTTTGTGGAACCTTTGTGAGAATTTAAAAAAGGGATATTTTGCTGCTTATTTGGCATCTATTCCACATTAGATCTGGTCTACAGCTCACACTGCTGAATATACTGGTCAAATCTGGACTAAACTACCAGAAAGAGACTAAACCTTCACAGTTTCTGATTTGTAAAACATTAATTGTTTGTTGAATTACTACAACTTGAGATTTTACTGCTTGTTTTATAATTAGACCACATTAAATCAGGTCCAGATCCCAAACCCCTGTGCATAGATTTATCACATCTGGACTAGATTATACCAGATGTTGTCTTTAAAACAGACAGCATTAAAACAATATCTCACACAATTTTCAATTCATTAAAATGCAGAAGAAGAAAAAAACAGGAACAGTCACTGTTTTTCTACATCATTAAAATGTAGGAAAACAGTCTGATTCTCATTTTTTTCCTACAATTTATTGATGTAGACAAAAAAGAGACTGATTCTTTATTTTTCTACGTTATTAAAACGTAAGAAAACAACTAAAATCAGTCTCTCGGCTGTGAATTAAGTTTCCCTTAACGTCCCCCTGAACTGCTGAATCGGAAGCTACGAACCTGAAGCTAACTTCAGCGTCTTGCCTGCGGGCAGGCTGCTGTTAGCTTCACTAGCTTCACTGTTTTTATCTCAAACAAGCGACGGAGATTCGTATCTACAACTGAAGAATAATAATGTTGTTCTGCAAATAGTCAGTAACGTCCTCTGTGGAAGCAAGCAGCTCAAAACACCGAGACAACGAAGGTAAAGTACCGGAGCTAACATTAGGCTAACTAGCTAGGTAGCCAGGTTAGCTACAAACTAGCTTAACGGTAACTTGGATTTATGCGAACTAGCAGTGAAAGAAAACGACTGAAAGATATTTTCTGCTGCTGTAACGACATTTAATGCTAACAATGTCATGAACCACAATTAACGTGACGGACATTTGGAAGCTAACGTTAGCTAACTGCTAGCTACAGCTAATGCAGAGATCATCAGGTGGAAACTGCTTATATCAACTACTGTTATTTATAAAGAACATTTACACAGCTGCTGAGCTAAAAGGGCTTTACAGTAGAGAAATACGAGTTTAACTAGTTTAAATATTAAGGTGAAGACCCTGCAATCTTATTTAAAATACTAATTTACCTGACTAAATCAAAAATAATGGTTAAAACTCTACAATATGAATAAATACGTACATTTACTTGATTAAAATATGAAGGTTAAGACCCTGCAACATTATATGTAATACAAATTACCGTGACTAACTTAAATGTTAAGGTTAAGAACCTACAATATGATACAGTCTAACAAATCATCTGACTTTTTGGTCAGTGTTTTTTATATTGAAGTCATCTGAACTAGTTTAATCTGTTGTTTGGTGTGTTAAATGTAAAGTTGACAGAGGACTAAATGATGTCTTCATGTTGCCTGTTTTGTCTAAATTACAGTTTAAAACCCTAAAAGATAAAATTTACTGCCATATAAGACAAAAACAGGAGAATTCCTCACTTTAAAGGCAGTAATAGTACATTTGTTTACTTGTAATACACAAATAAACAATCTTGAAAACTTTATTAGATTTATTTATTAGATTATGTTGATTTTTAACAGACTGCCTGGTTCATTCTTTAAGCACTGTTAAACTGTTATTTCTCATGAGCAAAAGTCACATTCATCTGACTGAGAATATTGAATTTAAGACACAACGAAAGGCTAAATTAGTGATTATGCTGTATGGACCTCATGTTTAGACAGCTGTCAGTGTTATCTTCAGTAGAATCTTTAGACGGTGGTGTAACTTTTATTTTAAATGCAGCCTGTTAGAGTTGGTAAAAAAGCCACATCATGACTCAGTACTTTGTGGAGTAAACACAGCAGTTGCTAACACATATTGAATGTAGAAGTACCTTTGATACAAAGGACAGGCCCCTTTTTTCAACAATAAAAATGAAATACAGGAGATAAGAGGCTTTATTTTTACCATGCAAGAGATAAAGTGTCACAGCAGAAAGAAGAGGAAGAACAGAACAGAAGCACAGTATACATGAGTAACCTTAAAAAAATAGAATTACTATGCGTATTGAAAGCATTTATTATAAACAAGATGAAATATCTACCAAATACTATATGCACAGCTAGAATAATAGTGTATTAAGACACATATACCAGAACTGAGTGACCACGTTTGCCCTCTATAATGCTGTGTTCTTTCCCACAGTTCAGTGCGACCATGGATGCGACCTGCAGCGCCTCCGTGGCTCCGGCTGGTTTGACCGTCCAGGTGTGTTTCCCAGGAGCCCGAGCTGCTGTTCTGGACAACCTGAACCGGCAGCGGGAGGAAGGAAGGCTGTGCGACCTGTCCATCCAGGTGCAGGGTCAGGTGTTCAGGGCCCACCGCTGTGTACTCGCCGCCTCCTCACCTTACTTCCATGACCAGGTAGGCCAGCGTACACTCACCTGTTATGCATATGCAGATTCCAGTTTTAAAAAATCACAACTTCATTCTAAGGATTATTCCATCATCAAATCATCAGGTTCCTTCTGCTTCACATCTTTGATTTGCTTAAAACTTCATTATCATAAAATGTGGATATTTGAAATGATGCCTGTGAAATTTTAGATTGATATATCAAAGATAATTTAACAAAACAAACCCCATCGACCTACTTTCAGCAGGTTTTTTCACACGTTGAAATTTAAGGCTTTTTGAACAACAGTATCTCAGCAGCTATTAAAGATAAAAACCTGATCTTTTCTCTATTATTTCTCATCATGTCATTGATCCAGAACAAATAATCTCTGATATTTAACTCTGGTGAGTTGAAAGATGAAAAAACCTGAAGCTGTCATGAATGTTTGATAACACAGAAATCAACTGATGATATTTTCTAAACCACGTGTAGCTTCATGTCACAATAATACAAACTAAACATATAGAATACTTTTAATTTGAAATACTTGGGCACAAAAATGTAATTTCATAACTGATTGAGCAGATACAATAAGTTGTAGCACAAAAACAACTAGAATGCACTCAAGCGAGATGCAGACCCATGCCGGACACATTCCTAAACATGGCAGGTAGCGCTGTGACCTTGACCTTTGACCCCAAAATTAATGGGTGACCAGGGTAGGTCAAGATGAACATCTGTGCCAAGTTTGGTTATCCTATCTCTATTTGTTCTCGAGTTATCGTGCGGACATAGCCACACACCCCATACAGACAGACAGACAGACAGACAGACAGACAGACAGACAGACAGACAGACAGACAGACAAACAGACAGACGTGATCGCCCTACCCACGGCCCGACTTCGTCGGCGTGGGTAAAAATATTGGTAAATACTAGGCAAGACTTTTATTCTCAAGGCGAATACGTACTTGGCAATTTTTGTTGTCAAAAATGACAACCTGGCAAATCGTAGCCCTTTACATGAGGTGTTTTTAATGTCTGTGAATGGTTATTGAGTAATAATGCAGAAAAAACAGAAGACTGACCTTGAGCAAAGGTCAAGGTCACACATTGAAAGGAAACATTAAATCTGTTCAATGGTACCAGTATGAGCACTGTATCTCATTTTTTTGTGACGTCATGAACTTTGACCCCTACCGATTTTGTTACTGGTAGGTCGTACAGCTTTGGTCCAGTTAAATAAAATACTCCACTTGAGATGAGCTGTTCAGAAATGTAAGCATAGAAATTGTACGATAATTATTTGTAGAGATATAGAAAAATTTGGTTTTTGACACTTGACGTGACCTTGACCGTGACCTTGACATTTTGGCTCCAAAAGAGGTCAACTTAACATCCTTGACATTGCCCCTATAAGATGGCATAACTGTCATTGATGCAGCATTAATACCCTAGGAGGAGTTCCAGGACAAAGGAGTTGCGGAAGAAAAATAATAATAAGAACTTCTACAACTAGAATGTATTTGACATTTTTTTTCAAATTGCCAAATACAACTATACTATATGGTTTTTATTTCCAGACCCCTCTTTGTAGGCATAAACCTGTTTTGGACTTGTCATGTAGTTTTGTGTTAATCTTTCTCTTTTGGTCCTATCCTTAGTTTTTCTTTGCCTTTAATGTGCTGTGCACTTTATTTTGTTATTTGTATCAATTGGTGTTTGTTGTATTGGTTTATTTATACTGAAATGCTGAATTAGTTTAACTCCAATTTTTGCTTCTTGGGTCTTTTTTTTCTTTGTTTGGCCTGAGTGGCTTTCTCTTGTATTAATTATCTTACTGAGTATCCTGGTTTTTCACTTGTCTGAGACCTGCAAGTTGCTCTTTAATTATTTAATTTTAATTATTTTAATTATATTTACAGTTATTGTTGTTTTGTAGGCACTTCAGTCTTTCCATATTTCATCCAGATGCTTAAACCTCAGTGTGTCTTTGTTGCTGTTTTCTTGCAGGTTTTGCTGAAGAACGTGACAACAGTTTCTCTGCCTTCAGTCATGGACCCGGTTGCCTTTGAGAGCGTCCTGAGTTCTGCCTACACCGGCCAGCTGAGCATCGTTCACGACGACATCGTCAACTACGTCACCGTGGCCAGTTTCCTCCAGATGTGGCACATTGTTGATAAGTGTACTGAGATCCTGAAGAGGCCTCGGTCCTCAGCTGAAGTCCCCTCTGGAGAAGCTGCTGCAGCTCATCCTGGATCCGCATCCCGACAGCAGTCTCCCAGCAGCACCGAGTGTTTATATGCAGAGAGGGAGGGAAGAAGGCGGGAGAAGAAGCCTGATGCTTTGCCTCCTTTAGCTACATGGAGACGCCCTCAGCAGTTCCCCAGATGGGGGCGCCCTCGACCCTCATCAGCCCAGCACTCAGCCGACTCTCAGCTGGACGCTCTGCCTGGATATGTGGAGAACGTCTACACCAGCTGTGACGAGGCCTGGGTATCCAGCCATGCTAAACCGAGCCACTTTCCTCATGAAGGACCTGGTCACAGTGTTCGACACCATGGGGGGTTCACTGGTGGAGAGGCCTTAAAGCAGAAAGTGAGATTTCAGCAGCGAGGGGCACCGCAGAGCACCGACCGACTGAACGATCGGACCAGAGACAGCGGAGACAACGAAGAGACACCAGACAGGAGAAGGAACGAGAAGAGGGAGATCGAAGCCGATGAAGGAGTCGGAGAGGAAGCAGTGGAGAAGAAGGAAGGATTCACACAAATGGGTCACTGTGGTAAGAAACACAAACTCCACTCTAACCCTCACGCCACCTTCGGGGCACGTAGGTGTGAGATTTAGATAAAATAAAAAATCTGATGCTGCATGAAAAATAATAATTCATCAGACTCAATGTTGGTGCTCATTACTGACTTTGATAATCAAAAAGAAAATTCCTCTGAGCACTTATTATATTAGAAAATTATTATTTTTTGTTTGTTTGACAAAAAAATATTGTATTTAAACAAATTGACATTTAAGGGGTTAAAATCCTGTGGTCGTTCTGATCAGGACTGATGTTGGTTACAAATCTAACTCAGTGAATGTGGAAAATAATAATCATATATAATAATTCCATTTTTGTCATTCATTTCTAAGTGTGATTTTTTTAAATATAAATCTGACACTGTGCAGAAAATGCATCGGGATTAATGTTGTTTCTAATCATTGACATATCTCAGACACTTAGCACCTGTTATATGGACAGTAATTCATTTTTCATAAAAAACAAAACTGATACTTTGTAAACAAATGAAAATGAATGAATATGTGTTGATGGACTTTTTAAAGAAAGACAGCCATAGAAATAAAAATAATAATAGTCGTTATTTTATTATTTATAGAGCACTGTTCAAAATGACCTACAAAATCCTCCTGTACACCTACAAGTCTATCCATAACCTCGCCCCTCCATACCTCTCTGACCTCCTGCATGTTGTCACTCCATCCTGCTCCCTCAGATCCTCCTCCTCCATCCACCTAACTGTACCCCTTCCCACCTCAGTACCATGGGGAGCAGAGCTTCCAGATACTCTAGAACTCACTGCCACCCAACCTCCATAACTCTGCCACTCTCCCCATTTTCAAATCCAAACTCAAAACACATTGTCCCTCACCCTCTTTATTGTGTTGTTTGACTATCTTTTTTTTATCCTACCTGTATTTTATCTGTTTTTTTTTCTTATTTTGTTTTTGTACAGTGACCTTGGGTGTCCTGAAAGGCGCTTTTTAACATATTATATCCAGGTTACAACACACAAGACATGAAATCTTTAGAATTTAAAATAATTTAGATGAATAAACAAAATGGTGAATAAAAATCGACACAGTCTTCGAGGATATAGAAATAATATTAAAAGAAATAAAAACTCAATCAGGAAATGCTGTCAAATAAAAAACAAATGGGTTGAGAAGAAACTTAAAAGAGACTCAGCAGTGATTTCCTTGAAATAAGTGAAATAATACCAGGAGAAAGGTCATGAAGGGCCTTAAAAGTATTCAGTAAAACCTTAAGAACTATCCTAAAACATACTGGGAGTTATTGTAAAGAGGCTGAACCTGGAGTCATGTGCTCACATTTCTTGGTTCTGGAGAAACAGGGGGAAAGAAGCAGTTTAATGTTCTGTTTTTCTGGTTTTGGCTGTACTGAACAGTGAGCAACGAACCAAACCGTGACCTTCGTGCACCGTTAGAACTCCACATGTGATTCTGTTCTGTATTTCTCCAGCAGACTTCCACCCAGTTTCAAATGAAAACCAGGAGGCCGGACACTCGAAGCAGAGTGTGGACGTGATGAAGGACAAATCCCAGAGAGATCTGGTGGGAGCTGTTCCCTCCTCCGACCTGTCCGCTGTTCACGGCTGTCAGACGGCTGAAGGCGTCGCCGGTCCCTCGTGTCTCGTCTCGGCCCGGCTGCCGTGGCCTTCAGGTCCCTGGACTCAGCCGGAGTTGAGGCCGGCCGACGGAGAAGGAGGCAGTAAGGACGAGGACGACGAGGAGGAAGAGGAGGACGTAGACTTTGAATGTTTCACGGAAGCGGCGTACAGCAGAGACACGTACGATGAGATTGAGGACGGTACCGGGCAGGTCTCCCAGAGGCCCCTGGTTCCGGTGTCTCCTGACTTCACCATGACCGGGTCGGAGGTGAGCTGGACGTCCACCAGCGGGGGGCAGACCGGCTCCCTGACTCCCACCTCCAGCCGTCATCTATCCCCATCTTCTGCTGCCTTCCCTCCGCCGCCATCACCTCCCACCCCGTCCTCGTCGTCCTCGGTGTCGCTTGCCGGCGCCCCCTACACCGGGAAAGTCCACTTCTGCCATTGCGGTAAAGCCTACACCCTGAAGAGCATGAGGGACCGCCACGTGAAGATGCAGCACCTCAACCTGAGGCCCTTCGGATGTCCGGTTTGCACAAAGTCCTTCAAGATGAAACACCATCTAACGAAGCACCTGAAAACCCACGGAGGGCTGCGGCCGTACGAGTGCAGCCTCTGTGGGAAGAAAGTGATCTGGAGGGACAGTTTCCTCCGACACCAGGCCCGATGTGAGCGGCTGGCCTCCAGCTCCTCCACCAACAGCAACACTGCAAACACAGCAGCAGCAGACATGGAGGAGAACTTTAGCTACAGACTGGATGAAGGGGAGGCTTTTCTCCCGGCAGGAGGTCAGGTCAAAGTGGAGGAGGTGGACTTCCAGAGGGACATGGAGGACGGGATGGGGCGGCTGCTGAACAGCGTTACTGGGATGGTGGATGAGCTACGGTCACAGACACAAAACCTGGACTCTGGGAGTCATGTCTTCAAACAGGAGGCCAGTGAGAGCTTTAGTGGGAATTAAAGCGTCATGGGTCAATTCATCTCAAGTCATCACATTTCTGCTTCTCTGATTTGCCTGAAATTTTTATAGCATAAAATACGAATATTTATAAAGATATTTGTGAAATCTTAGCTTGATACATCAAATATTTTCAGAGATAAAAGAACAAAATATTTAAAAACTGCCTGTTGACCCACCTTCAGCAGGCACATTGAAATTTGAGGCTGTTTGAACAAAATTATCTCAGGAACTATTGAAGATAAAAATTTAAAAAATGTTCACTGTTATTTCTCATCATGTCATTGGTTCAGAATCTGCAATATTGAACAAGTAGCCATACAATATATGCAGAAGAGGTTTGATTTTTTTTTTAACCTTTATTAATCCCCTTGGGGAAATGACATCTCTGCATTTGACCCATCCTAATACATGTACTAGGAGCAGTGGGCTGTCACGGTGCAGCGCCTGGGGAGCAGTTTAGGGGTTAAGGGTCTTGCTCAAGGGCCCAACAGTGGCCGCAAGTCGGGGATCGATCCTCCGACCTTCTGATCAGAAGCCAGGTGCTTAACCTGTTGCGCCACCACTGACCCCCCCAAGTAGATCAGAAAATCTCTGATCATGGGAGAGTTGAAATATGAAAAAAAAAAAGAAGCTGAACAAATTGATAAAGCAACTAGTGATATTTTCTGAACCACATGTAGCTTCATGTCACAGTAATACAAAACTAAATGTATAGAATAGTTTTAATATGAAATACTTGGTCACAAAAATGAAAAATAAGTTATTTTTGTTGAACTTTCATAACTGATTGAGTCGGTACGACAAGTTGTACCTCAAAAAGAGTTCTGGAGTTTCAAAACGGTTCTCCAGATGTTAGTAAGAAAATAATTGTATGTAATTCAGGCATGTTTTTCGTTATGGACTCCACTTTGTAGGCTGGAAAAATGTGTATAGATTCTGAATGAATGACATGATGAGAAAAACTGAAAAATTCAGGTTTTTATCTTTAATATTTTCTGAGATATTGTCGTTCAAACAGCCTCAATTTCTGATTTGCGTACACCCTGCTGAAAGTGAGTCGATGGGCAGTTTTTCTCTCAGAAAGTTCTCAAAAATGTACCATTTAAATAATCTGAATCTATGAAAAGATCAAGCAGATCAGAGAAGGTCGAGCAGAAGTAACCTGATGATTTAAGATGGAACAACTCTAATGTAGTGCAGCAGATCAGTGAAACTATCTTTAAAAATGTGATACAAGCATCAAACTTGGCGCAAATACTCCTCAGGGGTTAAGTTGTTGAAAAAATACACTGGCCTCCTGAAATTCCAGATTTCATTTCTTGCGTATAAATTGCCTATTTTACCAGATTCTCACTACAGTAACCGATTTAGTTGATCTTAGTGTTAAAAAGTAGGTTCTCAAGTATGAGGAATCCAAAAATACAACTTTAACATCTCTGTGGAGCTTCTTTCTACCATTTCTAGGCCAAAACAGTGAAAAATAACAAGGAATATGGCATCTGGAGTGATATGAAACAACATTTTATTGAGAGTGATACATGTACATCTATCTCTAACCCTAAGACCTACTGCACTACTATAGCATTATGTAGGTTAACCACAGTTCAAGTCCCAAATAAGGTAAAAAATAATCTTCTTAGTGATTCAGAAGTCCAAAAAACAGATTCTGCATGGTCTAAAATGTATGATTCGGTACCAGAATCATCCATATTGGGAAAGTCTGTGTATATTTATTGAGAAAAGTAATATTGCGGTATTGATTATGGTGGCCATCTTGAAAAAAAATGGCAGCCATCTTGAATTTCAAGTGGGCAGCGTATTTTTTCAAAAAGGTAACCCCCAAGGAGTTTGGTGCTTGTATCACATTTTGAACGATTCACCTGAAAAAAATTATTAATCTGCTGCACTAAGAGGGTATTTGTTAATGTTTTGACTTCATGCACAAACTCGACTGCTTTAAACATACAGATGTTAGCACATGTTAACATGGTCTTATTTTCAATATACATCACACAGAGACACATGATGAGGAGCATATCTCACCTGCCAGACCCCAATAACAGCGTTGGCGATGAGGATAAGCAGAATAACAACAGGCTCTACAAAGGCGGTGGTTGTCTCCTCTCCTTCTTCAAACAGAGCCAACACCTAGATGAACATACAGCACACGTTAGCTTAGCCAACATATTACACTTCCACTCCTTAACTCCTATGGCAGCTCGAAAACATTTTTAGAAGAAACTTTGCTTTGAAACACTGGAAGTAAAATTAGTTAGTAAAGTTATTGCGGGAAATAATGGAAAAAGTAAACCAAACTCAAATGGCATTTGGACAGAGCAGCTGCATCTTAGTTCCAGTGAGTGAGAACCATTTAGCAGTAAGTGCCCACATGTTCTGTCTGATTTACCCCCACAGTCAGAAGGACACAAGTACTTTCACATGCATTCACACTTGGGATGGACATTTATCTATACTTTTTGTTTATCTATCCATGCTTACTTTAACCATAAATTCATTAAGTAACTTACCTTTAGCAAATCATTGACACTGCTTTGAACTATCTATTTCAACCATTTATTACATTTAGCTCATTCTTTCAACTATTTATCCATGAACATATATTTAGATTGTTAATCACTGCTGCTTTTTATCTATCCGCCTTATTATTTCCTTATTAGCTTACTGTTAACATATTATTTTAACTGTTTACCCATTAGCTTACTGTTAGCATATTATTTCAACTGTTTATCCATTAGCTTACTGTTAGCATATTATTTCAACTGTTTATCCATTAGCTTACCGTTAGCATTTATTCATTAGCTTAACGTTGGCTTAGCTAATTTAGCTAATTATTTCAATATCTTATCTATTAGTTCGCTTACCTTTTGTGTGTTATTTCAACAGTTTATCCTTTAGCTTACCATCAACATATTATTTCAATTCAACAGTTTATCCATTAGCTTACTGTTAGCATATTATTTAAAGCATTTATTCATTAGCTTAATTTTGGCTTAGCTAATTTAGCTAATTATTTCAATATCTTATCTATTAGTTAGCTTATCCGTTAGCTTACTGTTAGCTTATAATTTAAAGCATTTATTCATTAGCTTACCGTTAGCTTATTATTGCAGCGGTTTGTCCATTAGCTTAAGGTTGGCTTAGCTTATTTAGCTAATTATTTCAATATCTTATCTATTAGTTAGCTTATCCATTAGCTTACTGTTAGCTTATAATTTAAAGCGTTTATTCATTAGCTTACCGTTAGCTTATTATTGCAGTTGTTTGTCCATTAGCTTAAGGTTGGCTTAGCTTATTTAGCTAATTATTTCATTATGTATCCATTAGTTACTTACTTTTTGTGTATTATTTCAACCACTTATCCATTAACTTCTGTCTGAATAATTTAAAGTATTTATACATTCCTTTTAGCTAATTATTTGTCCCGTTTACTGATCACTCTTTGCTAATAATTCGATAACTACAGAAGTACTCTGCAGTACAAATGGCTCTGGCAGGAAATCACGGGTCAATAGCAACTGCAGTGATACTCTGACCTCCACTACAAAGAGCAGGTGATAAAGTGTGGCTGAAGTCAAGAGAGATCTACTCGCAGCCTGCTATATTCATAACCCACTCAAAAGAAAAAGGCTGCGAAATGGCCTAAGGGTCTAAGCCTGTTCTTCTGCAGTAAATATATAGTTAGAGGCTGCAGACATTTCACCCTGCAACAGGAAGATGCTGCAGAGTAGATTGAAACCCCAAGAAAAGATAGGATTTCTTACATCCAGAAGCAACACACACTGTATTTTTATTGTGTTCTTACTTTTTACAATGGGTGTCAGGATTCAGAGCAAATATTAATCAATTATGCAGTTGTAATTAGTGTAGTGAGCATTTCACTCAGGAGACTGACTTTTATACTTCAGCCTGTACGTTTTAAATTTTGCAAGGTAATTCAAAATGGTCAAACTAAATTAAATCAAATGAAGGGTGGGATTGAAAAAAAAATCCTTCAGAATGAAAAATCCTCGCGCGCACACACACACACACGTCCACAAAGTAATCAGAAAAAATTAATGTTGGGTTGCCTAGAGCACAATGACGATGCCTGAAATGACAAGGGCAATAAAAATAAATTAAATCCTGCAGGAAATGAGATCACCGGGCAAATAAAATCATTGGGATTGCACTGAATGAACCGGACTAATTTAAAACACTGTCTTCCTACGAAGTCCAGTTTTGCGGGAGTGTAATTCGTGGCAGGTTGTACATCCTGTTCACCAAAGCTCTTGGACGGTAGGAAAATCACACACAAATTTACATTTACATAAGGATTTAGTGAGATCAACGTCTTTCGGTGGTGCAGTGTGTTTTAGGATGACGGTGTACCTGACCATGAACCGTGAGGGGTTTGAATGACAGGACAGCCAACTGCTAAAATAGTGAGACTTATGTGTTTTAATGAAAACTTAATGCTCAACCTCTAAGACAGAGATAAATATTTGGAATGTCAACCAACTATTAAATTCCTTTCCCGTCAAATGACTTTGTAAAGGTCCTTTGACATAACAATACAATTAAAATCTCTGTCCTGAGTTCTACACCGATCAGGCATAACATTATGACCACCTGCCTAATATTGTGTTGGTCCCCCTTATGTGGTCCAAAATGCTCTGAACCATTGGGCATGGACAAGAGGACCTCTCAGGGTGTCCTATGGGGTCTGGCACCAGGACCAGGGCAGTGGATCCTTTGGGTACTCTGGCTTGTGCAGTGGGGCCTCTGTCAATCCAACTTGTTCCACTGCATCCTGTTGATGCTTGATCAGAATGGGGTCTAGGAAGTTTGGAGGTCAAATCAACATCTTGGGCCATTGTCATGTTCCTCAAGATGTTCCTGAGTGGTTGATGTTGTTGCCATGTGGTGGGGTGCATTTTCCTGCAGGGGTAGGCCAGTGACATTTGGGATTTCCATTTGCATGAGGGAGTGTGC
>OMNN01034198.1:2017-23710 GCA_900302755.1 Chromis chromis | reverse complement strand
AAGACCCGTGTTATGAAGATTCAATTTTGCTTCTGTGTTGTTTGGTAAACATCTGATTCAATTCATCATTTGAATTTGTTCAGGTCAAAGAGCCGCCTGACTACTATCTAACACCATAAATTAGAAATGATCTGTTCCAGAGAAGATATTTAAAACAAGACAGTGCAACAGTTATTAGTAGGAATGATAAATACCCTCAACTCTTGACCCAAGCCAATTTTTTGGCATTCAAAATATCTAGGCATGCAGAAATCAGAAACAGAGAATCTACTGTAACGTAGATAAAATGATTAGCCAATTGATTGGATCAGCCAAAAGCAGCGAAAAAAAAGCTACAAATTCTCTGGTTATTTAAAAAAATAAATAAATCAGTGGAAAAAGTTGGTGGATAGATAGATAATTATCTAGAGTTGTCACTCGCCATGTGACTGCTACACAACACAGTACTATATTCAGTTAGTCAGGAGGATTTATTGTGTGAAATAAAATTTAAAAAAGTTTTATTCAAACAGAAAATTGAGACATCATGCAAAACACTCATTTAGTGTTGATCAGATTTATTTGGTACATGACATGACATCAGCCTGTAAATAGTGGCAGCTGTAGGCCACATACTCTTTTCTTGTGGTTGTAGTAGGCGGTCGTGTTGGATGAGTATTGTACTGCTGCAGTAAGGTCAGGGGAAGACCCATGCTACTGACATTTGAACCGAAATGAGGTAATTAAGTGGAAGAAATACTGTTGTACGTAAGCAAAAGTACCACTACCACAATGCAGAAATACTCACATAAACATCATGGATTTAATTTAGTAGAAGGACAAAAGTATTGGCATCAAAAGATACTTAATTTAATCAGAAGTAGATGTACTAATTTTGCAGAATGGCATGTTTTAGAAATATGTATATTATTGGATTACTGATGCATTATTGTGTTCAGCATGTTTCATAGTACATCCACTGGGTAACTTCTCACTGGAGAAGCCATAGAGTTTTTATCTTAATCTGTAATATTACACCATAATTTATTTGTTGATCATATGTTGTATTATTAAGCTAAAAATGCAAAGTGACTTGCAACTGAAGTTGTCAAATACATGTGGTGGAGTAAAAAGTACAAACTTGGCTTCTGAATTGTACTGAAGAAGTAACAGAAAATAGAAATACTCAAGAAAAGTACAATTAGAATTGTTCTTAACTAGAGTACTTCACTAAATGTATGTACTTAGTTACTTTTTACCACTGGCAAAGTCATTTACAAGGAATCAGCAGCTGTGGCCAAACATGTACTTATGCCATGTGCCAGAGTCCTTAAATATCATCAACGTTAAATGACTAAATTCCTCAACGTAACATAGAAACACAGGAGTAATGGTTTGATAATCGGTGCTAGTTTACTTGGTTGTTGACTCTGGGCCTCCAGCTGTTGACCATCTGTAATCCCATGAATGGATTAAGTTGCTGTTAGATCAACAAATCACTGAGCGGTTTAATTTACACTCTAAACCTAAACTACACAGAGGCGATTAGTTGATTTTTCCTCAGACGGCAGTTGAAAAAATGCATATGTGACTGCATTAAACTTCACTGTGTATAAAGAGTGAGTGACTGTAGTAGTGCTGTTTTTATTTGACACTTCTCCAGAGCTGTTTTTCCTCTCAGTCATGTTTTCTGGAGTATGAGTATTATTGTGATTGACTGTACAATATAATGCCTCGCAATTGATGAAAGAAAAGGATTTTCTAATAAGAAAAGCATGATATGGAAGGTCCTGCTCCGGATAAAGGAGTATAATGAGGTGCATCGTGTCTTTGCTTATCAGTTGGCTATGATTGAAATCATCTGTCCAATATGAATTGAAGAATCTCCCTTGCTTTATTTGTATGCATTGTGTGTGTGTATGCACAGGAGTTCATCTGCCCTTTTTTTTTTTTTTTAAATAAAGGAACTCACTGTAATTCCCTCAGGGATACGGAGGGATCACAGCCCTCTAAATGGCCCATTGATAACCTGGGTCAACTGAAAGGATGTCCTGTCATTTAGTCACAAATGCATTCTCAGTGTACATGGCATGTGTAGAGATTGTGCCAAGGCAATTTGGAAGAACCCTGGGTGTTTAGAGGAAGCGGGAGGGGCGCTACTGTTGTCAGATACACAGAAAGTCCATTATTATTTTATTGCAACTTTTATTAGTTTAACTTGCATCCACACAAGCACAGTATTAGCTTATCATACATGCAGACTGTATGACAATAGGACTCTGTTTTAACAAATAATCTGCAGCCAAGCCCAGTCATTGTACAGAGGATAGAGAAGACTATGAAGTGGACTTAGCCACTTCAGCCAAAGTTGGAGTGTTTCCAGGGATTGTGGGTTTGGAGGGCTCTCTACACTGAGGTTACGGTCACTCTGTCTTCCTCCTCACTGGGTTTAGAGGTAAAACTAAGCCACATTGTGGCTGCCCATAGTGTTTATGTATACAGTACATTTGTGCCAATGTAGTTTAGCAGCCTTAGGGTATTAGTGTGGACACACGGCCTTGTTTCTTTTCCTCGTGTGCAAGCACACTGTGTTTGAGAAGTACAACAAAGGAGGATTCCCTAAAAACTCTTGAGAACTGTGGATTACAGAAAGGACAGAATTGTGTTTAATTAGTGCAGCAAGAACTATGATTCTGCCTTCCTGTGAACACAATCCCTCTTTTCTTGTATTTTGAGCTGAAATAATTTGTAGAGTAATTGATTAGTTGTAGCTTCTTTAATGTTTTATATAACTGTAAGTGGAATACATTTGGTTTTGGACTGTTGTTTGGAAAAAACAAGGCATTTGAAGATGTGGCCAAATGATTAATTGAGCAAATAATCACAGCAGCCCTGCTTTTCCTCATAAAATGCTGCTTGATCTCCTTTTTAGCAGCCTTTTAATTGCAGAGCATAACAGGTTAGCTACTGAGGGTGGCTGCACCTGGAAGTGTTTGGAATCAGAGGCCCTGAAGTGAACAAAGCCTGGAAATGATGCAATCTCAGCGCTGTCTCTGCCTCTTCACTGCCAAACAGACACCTGATGTTTAGCTTTTGATTGGCTGTAATGACCTATTAGCCGCTCACTGCTGGATAAATATATTTTTGGATCCTCAGTGCAGTTTCACATTCCAAGTCTGTGTTGTGGAGAGTGTTAGATTACCTTTAGTGCGGCTCACTCTTTCCCAGTTGTCTTTTTTCACATCTTTCCACTGCTTTGTTGTGCACATGTGCAGACTTTTCTCTCTTGCCTTTTCACACGGCCTTCTACTTACTCTTTCCCCAGTTCCATGTCTCTCTACATCCCCCACCCTCCACTCATACACATAGTGTATTCAAGTCTAAAGACTCACCCTGTGTCATGCAAGCTGTTAGTCCCCCCTCTCATTTTATCTCCCTCCCCTTTCCTTCTCTCTTCTGCCTCCCCCCCTCCCAGAATGTTTGGATAAATCTAAATGGTGTGATTGTGACTGCTCTGCCGGCCGTCTGCCCCTCCACGTCTGCCTCTCAGCGTCTTTGGAAAGTCTGACGTGAGCAGAGGGAGAGGAAGAAGGGAAAAGGCAGAGAGAGAGAGAGAGAGAGAGAGAGAGAGAGAGAGGGGAAAGTTCTTTTGAACAACAAGGCATGGCGGCCCTCCAGAGAGTCAAGTCTAGCGTCAAGAGTCAGTCTCTGCTCGAGCCTGTCCCTCTTTTCTACCTCTGTCTATCTGGTCTCAGTCTTTATTCCCCTTATTCTCCCACACTGTCCTTTTAGAGTGCCTATTCCCTGTAGAACATCCCATCTTTAACTCGCTGTCTACAGTTTCTCACTCCTTCTCTTTCTTCCACACAACCTGGCCCTCTCCACCCTAACCTGTTCCTTTCTCTCCTGCTCTAGCAGAGGTTGGGGGGGGGGCGGGGGTTGCTGGTGCACAGGAGAGACAAAACCTCCAAATCTGGGACTCTCATTTACCCGGGAGGTGTCGCATTGCGTTTGAGGCGCTTCATGGTGGTGTCGCATGTCATAGCATTCAAAGAGCCTGGCTTTAAGAATGTGGGTCATTTGAAGTAGAGGCACTAAAGTGTGTTGTTTGCCAATGAATGGGGCCTTCTCACGTTGACATGGTGAAAAGCGTGTGAATAAACACCAGCGCCTGGGGGCCACACTAAAGTGTTCGGCTGTATTCTTCTCTGTACCCCACCTATACAAGCCTGTTATTATCTAACACATGAATGGATTTCTGGAATCACATTTGATATGGGCACCGTGTTGCTGCTAAGATACCTTATCAAACTCTCTCTGTTCCGCCCACAGTAGAGGAAGCAGATTCTCTCCTTTTTTGAACCTTTCCTGGAGGAAAACCAGATCATGGAGTAATTAAGTTTGGTCGCCTGTTGCGTTGCATGCAGTTAGTGTATAGCTCTGCATCCTGCACACACAAGGTTGTGTTGCCTCTAGTTCTGACCAGCTGCATGACTCCCTTAATTGCTTTCCCACGGCAGATGTTCAGATCAGATGGTTCACATTAAGACGTAGATTGCTCACACAAGGTTTCCTATGAAGATGGGCTCTCCTCTCTACTGTCCTCTATCTAATGAGTTTGAGTGGGTAAGTCTTTAAACTGTGGAAACACAAGTACAAAGGAAAGCTCATATCTTTCTTTTTTTTCTCCCTCTTCCTCTCCCTGTCTGCCTCCCTCTTTGTCTCCCTTACCTTGATGATGCAGGTGTCGGTGGCGGCGCTCTTTATCGGGTTTGTTTGCCAAGCAGCGGAGCCTCCAGCACCTCAGTGGTCCAGCGATGAATACAGAAACCTCACCGCTCGACGACACAGAACATGTGTCGAGAATGAGCAGTTCCTCCACCAGGGACTCTGCTGCCAGAATTGCCAGGCTGGTAAGCAAGATACTAAACATAGCCATTTTAACCAAACTTATGTGTAATAAGGGCCTTTTTTAAATACAACAGCAACATTTCAAGCTCTGATAAAATAAAAAAATAATAGCTATTTGTACCCTAAAACACTGGTCCATGTCCTCTGATATAACTAGAGCTAAGTGCAAGCTAAAGCTAACATTTTGAATGGTAATTTGTGTTAAAAAAAAAAAAATAAACTCAAGCGAAATGTCAAAACCATAACCTGTGCTGTATCCCAAACAAGTTTTTCAAATATTCACCGCATGGCCTGGAAAGAATGTATGAAGGCCAGCAGCAGAAAGCAAGCTGCTCCATCTTAGTGAAGCACACAGTGAAATGAAGAGTATGAGGCAGAGTTTATTTTTAAGTCCCAAGTCATTCACAGCACCAGGCTTGTTAATTTGTTATGTAAAGACCTAAATAGGCCGTTAACTTATTTTAATCTCAGAACATATTTAGCTAGATGAAATTACTGCCTGCTGCTAATACCTGATTGAATCACTTCATTTGCCATTCTGAATTCTAAGAAATCTTTTTGATATATTTGATTAATTCATTTTGTTTTGTTTTAAGTCTTTGGTAACTGGGCAATTCCCAACTTTAATAACCTATTACATCCCTGTTTATCAGATCATGGTTGCTTGGACATCTAACATTTTTTAAAAACCTCAATGATTATTATTATTCAGCTGTTTTGTTTGTCTGTTGACTCAAAAGTTGTACAAATGTAGCAATGGCTCTCTATTACCGCATACTAGTTTTCAGTAAGGGTTATTAATCATGGTAAATAGTTAACAGGTATTAGCAGAACAGCATTGTGTGCTTGTAACTGGATTCCTGAAATATCTTTGTTTCTCTTAGGTTTTATGTTCTTCCCACATATGTGATTTTGTTTTCTTGCATTCTTGCCAGTTGGTCAGTTACCACATATTTAAAAACCATTGTGGCCACTTCACGGTATGAAATGTTAGCTTTTTGCTTCTTTTTTGTCAGTATGAGGTTTTATTTCACGGGCAGACACTATGTTGAATATGAATTTTACCAACACTTAACATGAGCTAAAGCAAACTTTACTTCCTCTGACACAACCACAACACCAATACTTTATTTACTCAATGAGTTCATCCAAAAAGTGTCTTACCCCTGTTGTATTTTCTGTATATTCCCCGTCTTTTTTTCTTTTTAATTTGTGCATCAGCTAAATCCTGTGAATCAAATAAACACACGAGACTCAAATGGTTTCATTCCTGGCATGCGTGAACGAAGTGTAAAAATGATAAGCATCACAATCAAACAGCGAAGTAGGTCAAATCACAGTGTTGTTCAGCGAATGTGTTCGTCTTCTAGGGCCAGTGAAATGTGGACTTCAACATCTAGGAAAACAGTCATGTACTATAAATCATGCACAAATAAATAAAAGCTCCCTCTACACTCAAAGCACTTCAAACTCCACTTTTCTTCTTAGTTGATAACCCTTGCTTTACAGTTGTTTGCATGCTGTGGCATTTCCTGCCCCTACATCTTGTTAGAGCAGGAAAATAAAGATTCATAACATTACCTAGATCAGCTCGATAAGATGTCTTACTGTTGTCTTATTTTATTTGCAGGAACCTTTGTGCAGAAGGCCTGTGAAAGAGACCAAGAGCAGGGGACCTGTCTGTCTTGTGAGCATGGACAGACCTACACTGAGCACTCCAATGGGATGAACCGCTGTTTGCCGTGTACCCACTGCCGCTCAGGTAAGGAGACTCTCTGCACCTTCACTGGTGTATCATAATAATAATAACTTTATTTGTATAGCGCCCTTCATACAAGGTTTGCAGCTCAAAGCACTATATTATTATGTAAAGCATTAATAAAGCCAGCGAGAGGAATATTATATTTATCATGTTTATCATTTTGGGGCAGTGGTGGCCTAGGGGTTTGTGAAACGAACTTGTAACCGGTGGGTCACTGGTTCGAGCCCCCGGACTGACAAGAGGTTGAAGTAGGAAAGTGAGAGCGACCTCTTGTCCCAGTCACCACCACTGTGGGCCCTTGAGCAAGGCCCTTAACCCCTGACTGCTCCCCGGGCGCTGCACCGTGGCAGCCCACTGCTACTACTATGTATAGTTAAGGTTAACTTTGAATAGGATGGAATAGAAGGAATTTCCCCAAGGGGATCAATAAAGGTTAGATTATGTAAAATGTATTAACATTTGATGAAGCAAGTTTCCAATTAGGTCGATTATGAAAACGAGTCCGACTGGTCAAACATTTTTTCAGAACTATTTAACCACATTAACAGTGCTTATTTTCGTTATCACTTTATTACTGAATAAATATTTGCGCTATAAATGGCAGCAAATAGCTCATGAGATGTTGTTTAGCAGTTCAGATGTCTTGTTTTGTCTAATCAACAGTTCAAAACCCCAAAATGCTCATATTACCATACAGACGACAAAGAAAAAGTACATATAGGAAACAGTCACTGTCTCCATTTTTGTGTTGAAAAAATAGTCAGAATAAGTAATCAAGTAATTATCAGAATTGTTAATTAAGTTAGTTTGCTAATCATGTAACAGCCATATCTGCAAGACAAAACACAGGTGACCACATAAGACAGGACTGCTGTGCACATGGACAACTACAATCTGTACGACACATCATGTTGAACCTTTGTCAAATCTAAACATTGACAATAAAGCTCAAGTTGTTTAAAAAAGAAAAGAAATCAAGTAACACCTGACCAAATTGCCCTTTAATTCAATGCAGTATCTTTAAAAATCACATGAAAGTATAGTCTTTTAAAATCCAGCTGGTCAAAGATATATTGTTTTAGGAAAGGTAATACCTTTTTGTCTGTGCCCCCGCCTTTCAGATCCACTCATGAAAATGTGATCTTATGATGTTACACGGAGTAGTAGGGTGTGTCTTTGTTGTTTTGTTTCGTGGGCTGAATGTGAGCGTGTTACTTGTCTCAGGAGATTTGCTTGTGTGTCTGTCTTACCTGGCTGAACTGGGTGTGGCTGTGTCTCATTGTCTCCCACACTGGCGTCTTTGTGTCCAATGAAAGGCAGCAGCTACAGAAAAGGGACTACTGTTACATAGGATGTGTTTTGTACTCATTCAGTGCGGTTTTAAGATTGAGTTTAGTGTGTGTTTGTGTGTGCTGCTCTAGTTTTAACTTATTTAAAACTGAGTAACAATTAAAATGAGCACGACAAAGGGAACGTGAATTAAAATTTAAAAAGTTGTCGACTACTTGTACTTAAAATGAACTTCACTGTTATCTGGGACGCTTAAAAAGTTTCTATTGGGAAATATGTCATATTGACAAGACTTCTGTTGATTGAATGAATCATTTAAGGTGTGAGATGAAGCTTCGCTCGTTTGAAGTATAAGCATGGTTTGGTGTGTTGTCTGTGGAAGTAACTCTGTGATTATTCTGAACAAATAATTTATTTAAGGTAAGAGTCAGATTACGTTAAGTGAATAAATTAGCTCACACAGGAAGCATAGAGAAAAGCTGTTAGTAGTCATCTTGGGTCAATGCAGACAGACTCACACAAAGCTCCTGCCAGAATATCATAATCAAGAATGGGCAGCATATTCCTCAATCACCAGCCTGGTCAGTACCTGGATGGGAGACCGTGAGGGAACACCAGGAAGCCTGGGTGAATGCAGTGTGAGAGTGAGTGGTTGGTGGAGGTCAGAGGGGCCGATGGCGCAGATTGGCAGCCTCGCTTCCGTCAGTCTACCCCATGGCAGCTGTGGCTACATACGTAGCTTACCACCATCGAGTATGGAGTGAATGGATAATGCAATGTAAAGCGTCTTTGAGTGTCCAAAAGACAGAAAAGCGCAATATAAAACCAATGCATTATTATTATTATTATTATTATTGTGACTGCTAAGGATTGACCGTTTATCCGTCTGCTATTTCTTAATCATTTTTCAATTTATTCTTTCCATTTCTGGAGCCCAACCAATACTGGATTTTTGGGGCAGAGAGATCATTTCTGTGTGTGCGTGTGTCTGTGTGTCTGTCTGTATCTGTGTGTATGTCTACATGTGTCTGTCTGCTCTAGAGTTACATTGATAAGGGAAAATGATGTGGTCATTGATTAACTTTCAACCAATGTATTTCACATACTAATTAGCTTACCATTAAGACCCCTCTCGACTCCGCACTACCTTCTGCTCAGCTGTGTAATATTCTCTGCTGAGAGTTTTGCAAACAATATATCATGTAAAAACATTAATGCAGATACTGACGCATCTGTAAAAGGCCAACATTAATAACAATCACCAGTGGCTCTAGCCATTTCAACTGTTGTCATATTTAAAGATTTATTTTTGGCCTTTTATGGCTTTATTGGATAGGACAGTGGATAGAGTCGGAAACGGGAGAGAGTGGGGAAGGACATGTGGCAAACGCCCGTGGTTGGATTCGAACCCGGGACAACCACTACGCCTTAGCACTTGGGTCATAACTATTAGGCTATCGGGGCACCCCCAACTGTTGTCATATTTAAGTTTTGTTGCGGTCCCCTGTATGTATAATATTGAAGTCAGCTGTTTCCTCTACACTAAGATACAGCTACACTCAGGCCAAGTACAGCAACATTAGACATAGTCTGTGTTCAAAATGGAATTTTAGATGAAACAAATTAGCCTCTGTAGCACAGCATGAAGACTGCAGAGAACAGTGTGTTGTCAACAAAGCATAAACGAGCTCCACAGTTGCAATAAAACAACAAAATAACACACACAACAACAACAAAACTTTATAGCTTGATTTAATGAACTGAATTGCAAACAAATGTGACAAATTTGAGCTTATTATGTCAATGAACAATGTCATCAGCGTGATTGAAGAACAACAAAGTAAACTTTGTTAAGCTGCTATTGTACCAATAGGCCTCCTTTCTAGCATAAATCAATGTATCATTCTGCTAAAACATTCAAACCCTAAAGATTTTTGTTATCTCTTTTTTATGTGACATATTTTCACTGTTAATCAGCTGCCTTGTTTTTTTGGCAGATATTTGTTCTCTACAATTGTCAAGAGATGCTACAGTGCTGGAAGGATTCGCCTTTAATAGCGTAGAATAAATTACATTTTCCCAGTGTGCTCTCAGTGCCCTGCCTTAAAAATGAGCAAAACAGCCCCCAGATTGTTCCATATTGAAAAATTGTAATTCAATTTTGACTTTAATTTATCATTAAAATGACAACAGTGAAGCCCTTTGTCCCAAGTACTTGGTTGTTAAGTGCTTTACTAAATTCAGTATTGGTCTCTGTGGGAGTGTGTGTCTATACAATGTGTACAGACTCAACAAAAAAAGAGAAAGCCTCAAAAAACAAGAATGTTTGTTGATCGGTAATCATTTCTGTGATTATTTGGGTACAAAATATAGACTGTATAGATTTTTGTGTAAATAGTAAAGCTTTTTGGCTCTTTAAAGACGTCAAAGAAAATGTATATCATAACCCTCTGAACCCAAAGTAGTTTTTAAAAATAATTTTTTTGCTCCTGTAAAAATGTATCCTCATGTGGGCTCATATTTCACGGCATTATAACATCCTGCAACTCGATGGAAACAGCACAACCATGGCTAGAAGTAGAAAGAACTCAAAGATGTCTTTACTGCAGTATGAAAGTTTTAATCTCATAAATCCTGAAAAAGAGAAAAAAGAAAGTTGAACTTCTACAAAAACCTTCTACAAAAATTTCAAATGCTTGGAATCAACATGTAAAACATTTTTGGGGGTTTCTCACAGTGTTACCAAGACTGGAAAAGAAATAGTGGCTCTACATACTACAGATATTTTACTATTTACATTTTAAGTTATTTCCATATTGTCTCCTATCTGCTCTTGTGTCACATGACTGACACATGAGACACATGAATTTGATGAATTATCATGATTTTGAGCTCAGACTTGGTTAATTTTTCAAACAAAACCAAAAGTCACACATGACCTGTTCAGAACAGTGAGTAAGCTGAACGTTTGACGGTTCCTCTTGCTTTTACAGTTTCTGGCTACAGCAAAAGGTGTCATTTCTTTGGTTTAGTTTTTACATAGCTTTCAAACCCACCACTAGTTTTTGGGGTTCAAAAGGTTAAAGGAAAAAAATAAAGTCACAGTCTACTTGATGATAAATTATGGAATGTTTATGTGGTCGAATCCTTAAAATCCAAACCAAAGTTGTTGCCTTGAGCCATGAAGTCGCCATCACGTGAATGCAGCATAAGTTGCAGCTGTGATATCTACAGGCCTTTTTTTTTCTTCTTTTTTTAACCGAGCTACATTGGGGTCATTATGATCATTGCATTGACAGACACAAACGTTATTGACAGCACCGACACAAAGAAGTCAGTGTAGAGACATAGGAGAGAGTAAAGACTCTCTCATTCCATTTCTCTTGTGTCGGTTCATCACTCATTCCTCTCACTCTAACTTAAACTTTTTGCGTTTCCTAGGATCAGTCGAGCTCATTTAATATCCAACTTCAAATGCATGGACAGAGGAAGACAGAATTTCTTAGAATAAAATATGCTTTTTCTCACTTTTAGAACAAAGTGCTTCAGATAGTAAGTCCAGATGAAGGTGATGAAAGTATTGCACTTTGTTTCTTGGGCAAAGTTGTAGTCCTCACCTGTGGGAAAAGTTGCCTCAACACATATCCTCATTTAGGTGAAACACATCATGAAGTTGCAGTAGGAGGGAACACTTCTTAAAAACTTCATAACTGGTTATAGAATGAGTTTAACTTTCGGAATAAAATTGGTGGGAAATTAGTGTGAAAAAGATAAAAAGATACTGTGCCCACTTTTTGCAAACCAACCTAACAAAGCAATTTTTCCTTAATTGGCAAGCATGGACATTAGAGTTATATGAAAGGGCATCCTGTGGAGGTGGACTGCTGGTTTGTTATTAATGTTGATCGTATCCTCAAGTCCAGGGCTACTGTCTTTTTAGACCTCAACTTATTAAATGAACCATGCTAGATTCTCCGTCCCTCGTTATCTTGTTAAAATGAGGCCAAATGTATGTAAGAGGAAGATAAAGATGGAAACCCAATTACCTACAAATTGGCTGAAGGTCCACTATTGTTCTCTCTTTTTTAATGCACTGATCCCTTATTAGGAGTTTACTTAATAAACTCTTTACACACTTCACAAAGTTAGATGCAGTTAGCTGTGAACTCCTCAGAAGTTACGCGCTGAGTTGACTCGTAGTTTGTACTTTGTGATTTAAAACTGATTCTCTGCTAGTTTGCCTGTTTCATCACAATGGTACAAGATTGATACTACCTCAGAGGTCCTTAAAGCGCATGATGCCATCTGTCTGTGTCTTCTCTCATGACTTTCTTAACTCTCCACAGATGAGATCGAAACTGCATCCTGCACCACAACTACAGACACCAGGTGCCAGTGCAGGCCAGGTACCTTCTGTGTTCCAGATCAGGCCTGTGAAGTCTGCAAACGCTGTGCCAAGTGAGTGTCATTTACCTGTTTCCTGAAATTGTTTACAGCTTATGTTGTTTTCACTTCTACCCTAATGGCAGACAAGGCCACTGATGTTAGTTGATTGGGTAAGACCCTGTATTACTACATCAAAGGTTGGACATCAAGAAATGGTTCCAAAATTCAGATTCCAAAGGAATCATTTAGAAATTTTAATTTTGATTCTGTTTAACTGCTCCTAAACACATATCACTCACACTAGTTTTAAATAAACAGTGTAGTGCAAACACCTAATGGATATTTGCTGCTATTTGTCTGCACCATTAGTGAATGCAGGTGTGTCTTTCTGTCTCCTAATGCATTTATCTATTACATAATTGTGAGTTAAGCATTTTTCTAAGTTATCTAACTTGTACATTGCAGAGTTGCTTGATTAGCAGGTGAACAGCACAAACGGTGTGACCAGCTTGTAACAATCACCTTTATTTAGCAAATGCTGCTGCAAAAAGGACAGGATGGGAATTCACTATCGTTCCAGTGAAGTAGCTGAAGTAAACACAAAAATCTTAAACAGACTTTCAATAAATATTCTGCCTATCAAGACCTGTTACAGCAAACTAAAGTAGCTTTAGTGCCCCACAATGTGCTGCAACTTCAGGCTGTGGCTGTGCTGACTTCACTGGTTAAAAAACAGAGCAACTGTATTATTTCTATGATTGTTCAGTGATTGTTTACCTTGAGAGAGTATTCAGATCCTTTACTAAAAGCACTAATACCACACTGTAAAAATCCAGTATTGAAAATGTTACTTAAAGTAAAAGTATTTCAGTATAAATGTATTAAAAGTGAAATTATCCAATGTAGAAAAACATCTGTGACTTTTATACTATAATAAAGTATATTATATAATTAGATCACTATTACTGATACATTAACGAGCATTACCAGGTGTAGTAACTCTAACCATGTGAAACTCATTATTGATCATGGCTAAAAACCAGACTTGTTGCATACAATACCCAACCCTAATTACATCCCATAGCAATGTTTTTTGAAGATGTTGTTTGTGCAGCCCCAGTATGGTTAGGATTAGTGACTGATCGTAGTGATGGCAAATAAACCATGGTTCAGGTATGCTTTTGGTTAAGCAACCATAACAAACCTAGTTCAAGGTTAAAGAAAGATCCAAAAGGCAAACACTGATTTCCTCAACATCAACACTTTCACCTTGTTACACATAGTAAGCACTTAAAGGCTTCGGCTGGTTTTGTATGTTTTCCTGAAAATGCTGTTTTTGTACCAAATCTCAGGTGTAAACCATGGGAGGAAGAGGTGAAGAATTGCACCCACTTTTCCAACACTCTGTGTCGAAAACGGAATCCATCGCCTACCGAAACCACTCCAGCTCCTCCCTCACCGACCCCAACTCCTGCAGCAGACATCGGTAATTTTGTGCACCCTACTGCTTTACATTAAAGACTGTCAGCACTTAAAGCTGAATGACGCCTCTTTACTAATTTTTTGTTTATGTTTTTCCAGTTACTCCCATCTCCATTCTCGTGGTCATCATCGCCGTCGTCCTTGCTGCACTGGCTTTGTGGTGGTTCATTTTTAGGCAGCATAGATGTGAAATGCCATGTGAGTTGATATCATATACATAACAGTACCTTTACAATTATGTTTTGCTCATTAAATGTATTCCTAATGCTGTTTTTCCTGCCTTGGAACAGGTTTAAAGAGCCACTGTGACAGTGAAATTGTGAAGATTCCTATTGTAAGTTTTTTGTCATGTTAAAAGGCTTCATAATTAATTTGCTTATTTGTTAGTAGTTACAGTTAGTCTAGATAATGTGTGGGACAGTATGTCATTGTTTTCCATTCTCCACCTTTCTCCTGGTTAGAACGAGAATGGAGCCACAGCAGAGGAGAGACAGAATAGTCAAAACGCAGGCCTGGAGGGCGAGGAGCCCCGCCCAGAGTCACGGCCGCTGCTGCAGGAGACCCAGCCTGGGATGACCAAGGCCTCCCCTCCCCTCGAGGACGAGGACCGAGGACTAGGGGACAGTTTGCCCAACACTACTAGTTCATCTCAGACCAGTCTGTCAGCTCTGCCCACTGCAGCTTCCTCTGGTAACACCCCACACCAGAGCCCCACTCTGACCGTCAGACCGCAGTCTGCACACATGGTGAGGACAAACATCAGCATGACCTCAAATCTTTTGATCATTTGTTTGCTGTTTGCAGTTAATTTTCAAATTTCTAAATTGCCTCACAAGGTTTTGTTCTTATCTTTTGTCTCGTGTTGCAGGATGATCCTCTGCGACATCGACTGGTGCCACTACTAGGTGAGGTTTCCATGCCATGGGACATTTTCTGCTCATTTCGTGAAGCTGTTTTTCATTCAGCTTGATTTGCCCTAAAAGGCCACAAATGCTCCTCAGGATCTCCCATTTCCGCTTGATAGATTAATAATCTCATGATAGTCAGGCCATGTCCAAGCCTCCAGGGGTTAGGAACATGCTGTCTTTTTTGCAGCTGTTTGTTTCTCATGCTCAATTAAAGAGGACATCTTAACAGATTTGTTTGATCCTCGGTTGAAACTTTTATGTTTACATCCCTTGAAGGAAAGTTTACTGAAATGTACTATTCTGTTCCTCCAGTCATATAGGAACAATGGATATACTATTAACCTATGAGTTTTTCATGAAATTTAACGTGGCTGTGGGTTAGTGTTAGCAATCCATTATATAACCATTATGAGAGAGTACAAACTGGTGACATGACAAGATAAACATTTATCCTGATGTAACACTCTGATCCTCTAGCAGTTTCTGTGCAGTGTAATGAAGTTTTCTGAAAATGGAAAAAGTGTAATTTCTTTGAATATTTATTTTACTAAAATTGAAAAACACTAGAATTAACATGAATAAAATGTTTCCAAGTGTCTACGGGTGTTACCAATACTGGAAGAACAATGGTGGCTCTGTACACTGTAGATATTTTGCTACTTACATGTTCTATATGTTTTCACACTTGCCTCCTATCTGCCCTGCAGTTCTGCCCAGTTCAGCAGAAAAATCACAATATTTTTGTTGCGTGACTTTTGGTCGCAGCTATTTCACTAATGGCTCTCAGTCGTGCAGGGAAGTGCAGGATTTTTAGTTTTTTGCAGGATGTATTTAGTGTGAACAGTTCCTTTTTGGCAAATTGTTGAATGAGATGAAAAATCACACTTTTAGACTTGGATTTGAAATGGCTGGTGAGAGATTAGTATTCTGTTTTGACAGTTTCTGAGTATGATACAATGGTGTCATTTTAGTTTTTTCCTTTAAGCTGACGTCTTTTAAACCTGCAGGCAGCGTTTGGGGTTCAAAGGGTTAATGGCATGAACAACTAAACACTGTGTCTTTCTGCGTTCACAATCTGAATTCTTCATTCTGTATTTATCTCTCTCTCTCTCTTTTTTTTTTTGAAGGATCAGAAAAATCCCTAAGACAGTGCTTTGATTTGTTTGAGGAGTACCTGGACGTACGGATCCACAACAAGTTCTTCAGAATGATTGGAGTCAGTGACAACCACATTCGCATCGCAGAGAACGGCACCCCTGCTGATAAAGTGTATGAACTGCTGAAGAACTGGATGCAGAGGCAGGGACTAAAAGCCGACATCAACGACCTGCTGGAGACTTTGCTAAGTATGGACCAGCGACGCTCGGCCGAGAGCATTGCCTCCACGGCCCTCAGAAAGGGCCTCTACAAGCACGCAGACACGCCCTGAGAGCACAGTGGACTGCAAATGAAGTAAATGCAAAGTACTTAAGACAAGAAAAACTAAAAGCACACAGACACTGTCGGTGGACACTGTGTCTCATGAACAGGCTTACCTCTTTGTGGCTGACCAGCCATGTATTCAAAAGCCAGTAGTTTTAAAAAGAAAAACAAAAAGGGGAAAGTCAAGCTGTATTGATCAGTGGTGTGAGGATGTTGACTACTTGCCATATTCTGAAGGGTAGTAATGAAAACTGAGAGAAAGTTTTGTGGTCAGATTCAACATTACCACCAAGGACGACAATGTTTTCAAAAAAGAGCAGAAAAACATGAAGGTGTCAACTCCCGCGGGCAGAAATGGCTGCAGGTTTTAAGCTCTAGAGAAGCAACGTGCAGCCAAATACTGAAAACTTAGAAGTCTCCGGCCGCGTGTCACTTATCTGGTCCTCACCCCAGATCATAATACGGTGCCCAGAGACAAGATATACACTGGTTTGTACGAGTGGCATTAGATATGTCACTAATACTGTGCCTCTTTGATGCACTGACCTCAGGCACATGTAGGATTTGAAACAACAGTCATGCTATATTTGTTGTTTTGTAGATTTAGGCTTCTCTGATCCCATGTATGTCAGCTCATGATCCGTTTCCTGACTAATAGTAGGAAAATATTGTCCATTTGTTACAACAAACTTTTACTAATCACAAACTTTACCTCTGCAACACCGTTTGATAATCTAACACTTTTATTTAGGTATCATTTTTTTCATTGCAGTTTCATTATGTTCCTTGAGCGTGGTGATTCAAAAATGTTGTAGATTTTGTACAATCTAGTCACATCAACAATGTTTTCAGTCTCGTATATGTTCAGTGTTACACACAACATTGTAGAAGGAATTTTACCAGCTGTGTCTGTTGGGACAGCAGTTAATTGTTTAGTAAAATGTTTCCTTGTAACTTGGAGAACTTCAAAGGTCATTTTATTTATTGACATATTTATTTTAATGAATAATAATTATCTCTCATTATTTATACCATTGCCAAAACCACCCTGGAATACACATACGCACACACACTGTTTGTGCTGTGTTTAGTTAACAGGGCAAAATGACTGAGATCAAATTTTTCAAATTGTAGTTGTGGTGTTTTGTTCAACTGTTCCTGCTTGCTGCGCTGACTTCAGTGCGACACTCCGGTCCACATGGTCAGCGTGTCGTGATTTCGCGTGCCTTCTCTTCACATTTACAGTTTCACCACACAGTGTTGAAGCTTCCGTGATGCCTAATGCAGAATGTGTCCTCGCAAATTGGACTTAAAGTGACTTAGAAATCGAGGAGTCTGATCATTTTAGTGAACCGACGAATCAATAGTACACATGTCAGAGGTTACATGGGGTGCAGGTACGGATTGTTTTGTCTTGATTTGACTCAGACAAGATGAAGGAAACCTTTTCTGGATTTAAGAAGAAGCCCAAATTTATTCCCCTGATTCTCTCCCTTGTACATATACAGAATATGTCCAGAGAGCATACAAGCCTCACAAAGTGTGTTTGTATATATGCAGCTATATTAACAAGCCAAAATAAATATAGTGAGGCATGAAGTTATTGAGGATAACATCAGCCAGAGAGGTTGCTGTTGACTTTTTTTTTTTGCCCGTTTTTCTGCAGTCTCTTATGTATAAAGGACAGAGTTATATATTGTTGCTGAAGAGTGATGCTACAGTGCTGGCACTGCCATCTATTGACAGACAATGAAAATACAGCCTGCATCAATTTCTAGGGACCCTACACGCCCTTCTCATTCTCCCTTTATCTTTTTATATCACATCCATTTTTCAACTGATAGCATTTGTTTTCTTTTTAAAAATTCCTCTTTGCCTTTCCTGAAGTAGCATAGCAGTGAATAGGCTTCAATGCATGTTGTTTACTGTGTGTGTGTCAGATCATGTGAGTGTACGTCTGTTTTTTCAAATAATTTCTGTGTTTTTACATATTTCATTGCAAGTCCTAAGCTGTTCAATTAACTTCTTTTTACTCATGTAAATCCTTTCTGTCCAGCGTTAACATTTCCTCCCTTAGTTATTGTTTGCTTGTCATGGATTTCAGATATAAATGATGCAAATACATCAAAGCTGTTTTTATGTAAATTTCAAATAAATGTTTTGTACAGATACTCTTGTTTGAAATGACTGAAATGAGTGATATTTTCATTGTTTGTTCACAGAAAAAAATCACCTGAATTTCCCAGGATTGTGCAGATTAAACATTAATAAAATATTTTTACCTTGTTTTATTGACATATGATCCGTCACGTCCTAAAATAGAGCGGCACAGTGGAGCAGTGGTTTGCACTGTTGCCTCACAGCAAGAAGGTTCTGAAGTAACCTGCCCAACAGTCCATGCAGCATTGATCAACTTTGGCTGTAGGTGTGAGTGTGCTTGGCTGCTTGTCTCTTTGTGTGATGGACTGGTGACCTGTGCAGTGTTTACCTCATCTCTCAGCTGGAATAAGCCCCAGCCCTTATACAAGATAAATAGCTATGGGACCAAGATGGAAGGCAGGCTTTTTTTTTTTTCCAAACATTACACAAATGAAAGAAGAGGATTGTTAATAGTCAAAATCCCCACGATTTTGAATCTCGGAATAATCTGAATTATCTCAGATCAGGATGGACATTTTCTGTTTTACATTACATTAAATGGGATATTAATTTATACAGTTGTATGAATGAATCTACGTTTACAACTTACATGAATCCAATCATGAGAAATGACTGTCAGAGTGGATAATAATAGAGATAATAGAGTAATACTTTTAAATTAACTGTAAGTTCAATGCGACATATCCTTTCAAGAGGTTGGTGATATTTTAAATTACTTTCCAGTCATTGATTAAACCTTTTAAAACTCCTCTCTGATCATCGAAATTACATATTAGGAAGGTTTTCTCCATGAAAATAATCCCTTCCTGTCTTAGAATAGCTTTGATTTAACTTGACACCTGTGGAATGTGCAGATCTATGCCTCTCTCTCCCCACTCACTGCAGTTCCAGCACTCCAGCTCTTTTACAACTCTGCTCAAACACTGTAAAACTACTCTGCACTACACAATAGCAAGATGTAATATTGGATTCATTCAGCCAAGGTGTTTCAAGATGGACGTTGACTGCTTATTTGACTCATAACATGTCTTCCAGCATGTAAAAAACACCATATGGACATGTTGACAAGATATAAAACTTGATTTTCATCAGAGGGGCTCCTTAATAAGGTTCCATGACCAACCCAATATTAGGCAGGAGGGTTTAATGTTGTGGCAGGTCAATGAAAATCAATGCTTTTATATCAGACTTAAAACTACTGTTACTAACTTCTATCATCACCGAGCCAAGTACACTTGTATCAGCCAGCATCAGGTATTAGGCCTTTCTCATTGTACACACTTTGACTTGTCATATGAGGAAAAGCACAGGTGTAACTAATAAAATTAACAATGATTCCCTCCATTCAGCTGTGCCACTAAACCAACATGTGCTATCACTTAGTTAGAATGTAACCATTTTAAAAGGTATTTAAAGGACATTAAGGTCTCTTTAAACAACAGCCAGATGTCCATGTGAACATTAAACTCTGACATTTTTTCTTGCTGTAAACATCCCTCCTCTTCATACCGGACATTACAAGATCCCCTCTTAAAGCACTTCCAGTGGAAATGATGTGTGACAAAATCCAGTGTTTGTCCTGATTAAAAACACATTCCAAAGGTTACATAAAAACTAATATGAGTGTTCAGTAGTGTGAGCTGATCAAATGATTACCTTGCAGAGCTCCAGTCTTTAGCACGACATTCCCTCTTTGTGTTTCCTCCGATTGTTTATAATTAGTTATCATTTATAATTGATTTATAATTAGCTATTAGATATTATATATAGCTGCAGGAAGGAAAAATGAGAGGAGAAAACTGGAATTCTCAATGTAATGAGGTTATTTTACTAACTTAGAGTCCTAAAGAATCATATTGCCGTCAAATGAACTTTCGATTGTATTTTTACAGAGAATGAAGATTTTGTCCGCTGTTGTTTTATTACAGACATAGTCCACAAGGCCGCAATAATTAATGTATACAGTGAGTTGTGTGCAAAGGCATGCATACAGAAAATATAAAGATCGCCACATGCACAGACTGATGAATTAGAGCCACATAAGGTCAAATATGTCAATAAAAAATAATGACTTTATTTGGATAGCACATTTTATACAGCAGGTGCAACTCAGAGGGTTTTTTGCATCATGAGAATACAATAAGAATATAAAATGATAACGATAAAACAGATAGCAGTTGAATACAAAAGTCAAAATTAAAAGTAATAATCAGGTCTGATACCAGTAAATTACACGAAACTTTATTAAAAAAATCTGATTCTCTGTTTTATGTATGTCGTAGTTCTATGCTGAGGAACATTTAGGAGACCAGAGTTAGAGGATCTTAAAGATCTAGAATGAACATAAATAACCAACCTATCAAATATATAATCAGGAGCTAGTTCATTAAGAGATCTAAAAAAATAAAGTAAAATCTTAATAATTATTTATTTTACATTTTTTAAAACAGGACTAACATGTTCTCTGTGTGTAGTTCTGGTGTGAGGACTCTGCTGCATTTTGGATCATCTGAAGTGCAACAAGTCACTATGTATGAGTCATGATAAAAATAATGGTTAGTGGTGGTTCAGCTAAAAGGGGAGTGGTGGCCTAGCGGTTGAGGTGGGAAAGTGAGAGCGACCGCTTGTCCCAGTCACCACCACTGTGGGCCCTTGAGCAAGGCCCTTAACCCCTGACTGCTCCCCGGGCGCTGCACCATGGCAGCCCACTGCTCCTAGTATGTATAGTTAAGGTTAACTTTGAATAGGATGGGTCAAATGCAGAGAAGGAATTTCCCCAAGGGGATTAATAAAGGTTAGACTATTATTAGATTACCCAATGTGGCGCCCTAGACGGGATTTTAAATGCTTTCCCTCTGCATCGGCGATTTAAATGGTAAATGGTAAATGGTCTGCACTTATATAGTGCCTTTCTACCTTAGTGGTACTCAAAGCGCTTTACAATGTGTTTCTCATTCACCCATTCACACACACATTCATACACCAATGGCGACAGACTTCCATGCAAGGTGCCTGCCTGCCATTGGGAGCAACTTGGGGTTCAGTGTCTTGCCCAAGGACACTTCGGCATGTGGAGGGACTGGGGATCGAACCTCCAACCTTGCGATCAGTGGACAACCCGCTCTACCACCTGAGCCACAGCCGCCCCTGCATACGTTTACAAAAGAAATCGAATAGCATTGTTTTTACCATTGTCTTTGATTTATAAGGTAACATGTCACACAATTTACATGCTTAAAAAATTACAAATAAATACAAAAAATCTGAAATACAATATAAATACCGGGCTGCACGGTGGCTCAGTGGTTAGCACCGTCGCCTCACAGCTAGAAGATCCCCGGTTCGTGTCCCGGTTAGGACGCCTGGGATCTTTCTGTGTGGAGTTTGCATGTT
>OMNN01034190.1:47763-59721 GCA_900302755.1 Chromis chromis | reverse complement strand
CACCACATGGCAACAACATCAAACAATCAGGAACATGTTGAGGAACATGACAATGGCCCAAGATGTTGATTTGACCTCCAAACTTCCTAGACCCCATTCTGATCAAGCATCAACAGGATGCAGTGGAACAAGTTGGATTGACAGAGGCCCCACTGCACAAGCCAGAGTACCCAAAGGATCCAGTGCCAACGTCCTGGTGCCAGACCCCATAGGACACCCTGAGAGGTCCTCTTGTCCATGTCCAATGGTTCAGAGCATTTTTGACCACATAAGGGTCACAATATTAGGCAGGTGGTCATAATGATATGCCCGATCAGTGTATAAAAACAGCAAGAAATTCTGCATTAGCCATTGGACCTTTGCTCAGGAGACGGTAGTTTATGTCTTGTGAGGGATCATTTTGTTACAGAACTACTTGGTTAAACGTAGGTACCAGAACTGTGTTGTTAAGTTTTGGAAATATGCATGGTTTGGGTTCAAGTACAGCCAAAAACGAACCGCAAAGCTCCAGGTTTTTTCTAGGTTGATTGGAAGAGTCCTAAAAAATGTAAAACTCCTAAAAAAACAACAAGAATCTCACAATTTTACAGCCTTTTCTGTGTAAAAATTGTACATTTTGCGATGTAGCTCAATGTATCTATTACACACTTTGGTGTCAGACCGGCTGCAACTGCTGAAAAATCCTAAAATTTTCCCCAAAAGCAGCCCTACAGAAACTTGTTAAGTAAAGGTTTGCTGTCAGATTGGATCATGTTGAACATTGCTTCGTTGTTTCTGCTGGATGCTAGTTTGCTCAGCAGCTTCTTAATGCAGACTATGGCTCTGGAGCCAGGTGTCTGAGCTTGGATGACACTGCTAGGCGAGAAAAAGGGGCCTCTGGATTTGTTGCACTGATTGGGAAGAAAACCTCCCTCCCACCCCTTTGAATAATTCATTGATTGGCATATGGCATGGAGAGAAAAGCCCAATGATCCCTGCGTGTCTGTCTGCGCGCATTTCTTATTGCATCTGTGGCCTACAATGTGTTCAATTGAGCGCGTTGCTGTGATCCCTCCTGTGATTCCTGCATACATTCAGCCTCACATTTAACATCTTTAACCAGCTGCACCACAGATTCCATTCAGTTTTTTTTACAACATTCTGACAGATAAATCTTCAATATTTGACTTACATTTATGCCGTGCCATAGTCTGCTAGAGGAATTTGAGGGCAGCTTCTCTCTTCTACATTATCATAATGCGCTGTGATGTTTCATTGCAGTGGAAATGAGCAGGAGCCGCTCTGTTTCAGGCTCTTGGATTATCTGTAGTAGCTGTTTTACCAGTGGTAAAAAATTGCCTTTTCAGCTGTGAGGAAGTGGTATTGTCACAGTTAGCGAGAGAATTCTCCACAACATGTGCATCCCAGCTGGCAATAAGTGCCCCTCAATCCACACCGTTCTTCACACTGCCCACAGTGGGTGATTAGTGTTTATCTATCCAAGAGGATCTCACTAACTCTCACCTGTCATCACCGCTGCTCCACTCTAGAGGGAAACTAATGACTTGCTGTCCAAACAGGCCCTCCCATAACAGGATCTAGCAGCAGACGAGCAGAATTTTCTCACAAAAAGGCAAATTTAAGGCAAAAGTAGACGGTGTTTATCACTGCATTTTGCTTCAAGGCTTTACAGACGAGATGCGTTTCTCAGGCTTCACTCTGAATCTCAACTTTAACTAAAGAGACTGGCCTGATGCCTTTCGAGAGGCGTAATTAGGCAGATAAATGTTTCATTGAGTGATATGGTATGCTTTCAGGAAGGGCCGCCTCGTACGGCTGAAAGCACAGACAAAAGCAGATCAGTCGGTGCACTCTCCCTCCGTGGCTATTGATTTTTCATAGACAGTAGAGATGATTTAAGGTGCAGTCACGGCGAGATCAAAGCGTGAGGTGCAGGAACAGGACAAAAGGGGATTGTATGTGCCGTGAAGCAGAAAAACATCCTCAATACACTTTGCTTTCCGCGCAGCTTAAAGGAGGAATAAAATGCCGGTTAAACAACAAGAAAATGGAATGTGCCTGGCGTTTCGGAACGTGTTTGTTGGTGCATTGTGGAGAGTCTAGAAATAAAAGGTCAAATTTGAGAGTTAACCCCTCCGAATCAGGAGCAATGATCCATGCATTTTGAAATCACCTGGAAATTACTAACTAAAGCAGACATAAAAACACCAAAAAACTAGACACCAGATTACACCATCACAATTTTCTTATCCAATGCCAGATTTGTATGCTTTTTAATGAACCCGACGCCTTCCTCCTTTGCACAACTAACATGTATTGAGCCATAGTCAGGAATAAATCACTACCTTCTACTTAAAATGCACCACTGATGCCCCAGTCTGTCCGCCAGCCTTCCTTGCTCTCCAAGCGCAGGGCTGGCATGTGCGGCGTGTCCAGCCAAGCAGCACGCAGGCTCAGTCTCTCTGGTCTAAATGACAGCGGATGGTGGCTAAATGGTGAACTGGTGGGAGCCTGGCCGGGTGCCTGGAGAAGATATGGGAGACCCCGTCCTACTGCCAGAACATGCTGAGACACAGACCTGGCATTGTAACCCACCCAGAGGGGACCGAGTCTGGGCAATGGGATGTTCTCATCTCGCTAAATAAACCTGGCTGAGGTCAGGACACTGAGTAAATATGGCCTAACGTTGAGGCCAAAATGATGAAAAACTTAGAGGTATTTTGGATGTAGTCGTCTGTACATTGAGATGCCTTTTAATGTTTTGCTTGTAGCATGTTTAGCTGTTCCTTTGATTTTAGCTCTTTTGCGTGTTTTTTCAGTATTGGTTGCTCTGGATGGCTTGCAATAAATGACTGGGCAGATTGATCCTAATAGAGTGGTTGGTCCAAGACAAAGTTACCATTAAAGTTCCTCTCTGATCACTAATTAAACTCGCCTCTGTGTATCAAATTTACCTGCTTTAAAATGGCTAAACGTGGCTGTATCGTTGCATCCTTTAGAGTGTGTAGATTTCCTCAGTGTAGCTCGAGCACACCAGCTCAGCCATGTCTCGGTAACACTCTACACTACACACAAGGCATAGTTATACTATTGGAGTGATTCGCCATACATGTTCGATTTGGAAATACATTTTTAAGAAGACTAATGACACTTAAAGCTCCACCCTGCAAGTTGACATGTCACTGCCACTGCTCCAACCTCCAGAGGTGTAGTTTGTGGCTCTTCAAAACTGGGAACGCTTTGTTATACTGTTACTTTACTGGGCGTAAATATGTTCCTTTCAAAATGTAATTGGGATCACAGTTTAGTTGTATAGGGAGATCTTTTTTGGGAGACAGGGTAGCTCACAGTCTCCACTAAGTTAAGCTTCTGTATGTAACAAGTGATTGCTATGGTGGAACTTTCTGTATTGGTCACTTATGAAACCCTGGAAGTCTGAACCATGTTTTTGAGACTGCCATAAGGACACTAGAGCATTAAGGTGGATATTCCTGGCTTATTTCACTTATAATATATCTTTCAGCATATTAGAAAAACCATATGGACATGTTAACAAGGTAAAACACTTGAGTTTTTAAGAGAAAAGAAAGACTGGAATCAGGCGAATTGGCTAGCTTTGTGCCTTTAAACTACTTCAAAACTGTGATATTAACATTACATCTTACATGTGTGTATTTTACCTGTGTAGAATTAAGAAAAATTGACACTGTGGTTTAATGAGCAGTGAGCTCACTAGTCTCTATACCAAACAGCTGGGTCCAGTGACCATGAATGCCGGATGTTCTCTTGAAGATTGTTGCATCTAGTTAAAACTCAGGCAATTCTTAAATTTTAGTAGTATGTCACTTTCTTGTTAATAATTGAATATAATAAGTAAATATTATATCTATTGCTGTTTTGATGGAGGCTTCCATCTAAGCATGTCTCTTTCCGCTTAACGCACAAGGATTAGGCTGATGTTAAATCATGGTATGAAAGCACAGAATCATATTTTCCAAGCTCAGTGTCTCCAAATAGCATATCCTACCATTTTCTTGCACGCTTTATGTTGAACTGCTCAAATCTTCCTAACCAGTGGCGTTCTGTAGCTTATTGCTTCATCACATCCGACGTCTGATGATGCAAAGATGGTTTTTAGCTCATGAACCGACCCGTCGTTTTGAACGATTCCTGACGCTCTCTGCGGCCCCTGGGGGGAGGCTGGAATATGGCTTCCACATATCCACTATAGCATAGATATGGAGTATTATGCAACCCGATCTGGGCTGGCCCATTAAACAGCACAAGCGTGAAATCTAGGGCAGAACGCCCAGCATCCCAAGACGTCTCCGCAGCTTTGAAACGCTGGGGTGACGCTGAGCCAAGCTCCAACTGTGTCAGGCCCAGTCACATGCACACAGACATACAAACAGTAGCATGTGGATATTTACACAGAGGCACGCGTAGTAGAGAGTGGACAGACATGTTTGTTTTTCTATATCTGTGGATGCTCATCTTTCCCAAATGAACTGTTCTGGTTGTGTTTTGTTGTTTAGATATAAAAAGGAAACTCAATCTGCAAGACTTTTTTGTATACATTCCCTGATCCATTTAAATGTACTATTATAGTGTGATGTGGTGGTCCTGAAAGGGAATGTGCTGCCTCTTGCCTTTTTGAATTTGAGTTTGTTATTGATTAATTCTAATAGTGTATATGCAAAGTTCTTAGAGGCAAATCTTAACGCCCAGCGGTCATCTCAGTAAAGCCCCCAGGCAGTTATTTCAAAAACAAAAACCAGATCTCTCTAAACGAATGCTGAGAGATCCATTATTTCGATTTCATGTATTGAATCACCAGTCAAATCTGATAAAAGCTGCTCAAAAAAGGATGAATTTGCCTGGAAATATGGTTTAAAGAACATTTTTTGCACACAGGTTATACCTGCATAATACATGCACGCTATTTTTCTCCAAAGGGTCAACAGAAGATACAAACAATTGCAGCAATAAGTGTCTTTGAAGATACATACTTGCATCTTGCAAGTTGTAAAACTTCATATCTATGACTTATGCATCTTATTAAGGTAACCCATCAATATTTTGAATAGAAGTTATATGTATTATAAGTTAACTGCTTGCTGAAATTGACGATAATATCAGAAAATGTTCTGACTGCAAATTGCAAGTTGTTCTCTTTATTAGTGGGACCAATCGCACATCCATCCATCCATTATCTATACACCTTAATCCTCTGTTGGGCCGTGGGGGTGCTGGAGTCTATCCCAGCTGACTCAGGGCGAAGGCAGGGTACATCCTGGACAGGTCTCCAGTCTATCACAGGGCTACACATAGAGACAGACAACCAAACACACTCTCATTCACACCTATGGACAATTTAGAATCACCAATTAACCTCAGCATGTTTTTGGACTGTGGGAGGAAGCCAGTGAAAACCCACACTGCACAGGGAGAACATGCAAACTCCACACAGAAAGATCCCAGGCCTAGGCCTGGAAGCGAACCGCGGATCTTCTAGCTGTGAGGCGACGGTGCTAACAACCGAGCCACCGTGGAAGCAAAAGTTTGCTCTGAATTTGCCTGAAAATTATATGGAAAATGTAATGTTAGCATTTAGCCAGAAACCCTTTAGTCTCAGAGCCACCACAATAGCTGTAGATTCTTGGCCTCTTTCTTGATAAATCATTACTTGATTAAGTCATTTTAGAAAAAGCATTGTGCCTGACCTTTTTATAGATGGACTAATTGATAAAGTGACTGGATAAGCACCATGAGAGACAGCTGACGAGCTTGTGTTAGACTGTTACATAAATAAGGAGCTTCAACCCTGCAGAACTATGGTATGTAATAAATTCCTGTTCTGGAATAATTGGGAAAGATTACACAGACCTCCTGAACCTGGCTGTTGAGCTCCAGGCGGCTCCAGTTTGACAGCTGGGCAACTGTCTGCATGGTACTGCTGTTTACTTTGGCTGCTGTGTTCACAATCTCCTCCACCTAAACATTCTCACATGGATATTCAGTAGAGCGTTTCACTACTGTACCAACCAGCTGCTGTTGACTGAGCTTTTGTGAGGATGTTGATATTTAATCTCATAATTTCTTGCACACAGCAAATTGTTTAACTTGACGAAGCTGATGTAACAGGCTGCACATCTTGCAGACTCGGTCGTATCTCTATCCTTAACAATAATCAAGCCATAAGCCTCCTTGTTATCCCCAGCAGTGTTTGGGAGAGTATAAAAAAAAGCGACTCCCATGTAGCCTTTAATCACTGTATCTGGGCTTTGATGTTTTCATCTTGATGCTGGAAGTGTTTGACAGGATAACTGGAACCTGTTCTGCACTTTGCGAGACGCCTCCAGGGCTCGGATCCCAGTCGAAAAAGGAGGCTCCAGCGGTTAAAATGTCAGCCGCCCCCACCGGGAGCAACGACTCCATAGTTTCATTTGGAGATCAGTGCCAGTGACACCAACACAGAGGACCACCAGCCTATTATCCAGAGAGGTTGGCAGCCACTGGAGAGCCTGCTCATCCTATTCTCCCCTGCCTGGCTTTGATGCCTGTGTGTTCCGCAGGGATAGAGGGAATAAAAAGCAGCGGCAGAAAATAAAATAGAACTAGCACTTTGTAAGGATCGTCTGTTTGTTCCTCCTCTGGGACCTGAACACGATGAACTCTCCAAGGATCACAGTCTGATCATGAATAGGGTTTGTTTTGCAGACTGTTAAGGAGAAGGCAAATGCGAATCTTCCCCCCCCCCTCCGCCTGCAGATATATGTAGAGAATAAGGCTTTGTTGAACTTTCCCGGTTTACTCTGTGCGCGTGAGATTTCTGTTTACGCCTGTGACGTAGGTGAGCACGGCAAAGAAGAATACGGCTGTACACTTTAAAAGTAACTGCTCTGATCAAAGGTAGGCAGACGGGAGGGGGGAAGGCCCCCGGGGCGCTCGGGGAGGAGGAGGAGGGGAAGAGGAGGGGGAAGCATTAAAGGGCATGAGAGAAAACAGGAGACACTAAAGTCTCAGGGGAGAGAGGGAGACATGAGGAAGAGATGCTGACTGCTGGGAGGATGAAAATAAGGAAAGGGAAGAGTAAAGTGAGGAGCGCATACCGACTAAATGAGGGAAAACTGACAGAGTGAGACGTAGGGTGACAGTCTACGAGAATGAATGAATGGATGGGATCATTAGTGATGGCTGCACATTGTTATAAATGAAAAAACACTGTTGCATCCAACAAATTACTGCAATGAGGAGGTGACAGGTGACTTAATAATGCTAATAAAGCAGCGCTACACATCTTACAGACATCTTTGTGTAGCTCTAACCATGCCTTTGCAGATCAACACATCAGTGGTTTTCAGTGGTGAATGTTAGATGGAATGATTGTCTTTTTTTATAGGTATGGAACTACACCCAAGTGATTAGCTTAGCTTAGCTTAGCACAAAGACTGGAGAAAAGTGTGAAACGGCTAGCTGTTTCTTGGCTGAGTGCAATCCCGACATGAAATAGTCCAGCACATAACCCCTTTTAAAATCACACTGTATCAGGTTATACAAATGAGACGTAACCTGTTCGTTGGTGAGCTTCAGAAGTGCTGGCAGTAGATTTAGTGGCTGTTGGGCTAAGCCATGCTAGCGACTTGCCCCTGTTTCAAGTCTTCATGCTAAGCTAAGCTAAAGCCAGACTCACACTACAGCAGTTTTCAAATCCTGACAGATTGTGAAGTCAGGTTGCATCACACACATGAGAAGAAACTTGCACAGATATTCTCCTCTCCAATCTCAGACATGAACACACTACAGAACTGGAGAATAATGCTGCATCACACACTACAGGATATTATGAACAATATTGTCATTATCAGGTAGCAGAGCACCGGCCTCATGTGATCTCATGGGAAGCAGATGGAAACAAAAAACAAAAGCTGAGGGCTAAAAAAAGTCTGCAAGAGAACGTGGTTTGGAGATCAACATGTTTTGTCATTTCTTTAGCCAGAACTGGAGATGAGATTTAAAATTTCGGTGTTAATGTCTGTAGCTAACGTTAGCGTCAAGGGCTAGAATATTTAGCATTACTTGGTCACAATGTCCTCATCTCTGGGTTGTAGTGTGATAATCTTAACCATCCTGTCAAATATCAAACATGTTTAATATTAATTGAAGCAGCCCCAGTGAATCTTGTGAGCCGCTGAGGAGGTTTAAGACTGGACCTGTAAGCTCCAACCAAGATCCCAAACCAGATTTCTCCTCTGATTGTCGGTAGGGGTTTAACGGGGGGAAGTCGACCCAGAACTCCTGTAGTCTGAGCCCGGCTTAACTGGCTGCTGGCTGCTGCTTCATAAGGCACGAGAGTGTATCAGACTACATGCTAACTCTGTAAGAAATTAGAGTAATCATTTAATTCTTTAGCCAGGCTGCAACTTTATTTTTAGCCAAATGCGGACGCTCTCTCATGTTCAAGGAGAAAGATGCCCTTCTCAGCTAGCATCAGTAAGGAAGACAGGAGGCATTTCTTTAATCAAATATTCCATAGTCTGACTTGTCAGGTTATTGCTTTAGAGACGGAGAAAACCAATTTCCCTCCTAAACAGTTAGTATTTACAGCATTAATTAGCAGCAGTAGCAGCTCCAGCCTCAGAATGTCTTTATCCAGCCCAGTTGTCAGGAGAGCCACCCACTAAGTGAGACGAGGTGGGCTGTGGAATGTGTCAACTGGTGTCTGGGGTTGGACGGGGCTTAAGAGAACTGTGGGAACTCAGGCATTCCTCCACAGCTCCATGGTTAGCAGGAGGCATCGCTCTCTGATTGATCCAGAAGACTTTCACCCTCCACTGAGGCTTTCTGTAATACTCACATGTGTGAGATTTACAGCGGCTGCATACCAGTCTAATATAGCCCTGCTGACAGCCTACTGTGATATCTGACTTAAGGAAACTTTGGGAATTTTTAGGAATCTGAGAACGAAGCGTATGCATTTGCTGATTTGTTTTATTGCTGTATATCAAGAAAAACACTGCGTTAATAGATGCTGACTTAATAATGAACCATCAAGAGAAAGTTTCTGTCTGTGTCCCCGTAGATCAGGGGTGTCCATTTTTAATTGGCCCGTATCAAAGACTAAAAGTACAAGGGATTATGGCTCGCACAGATATTTGCGCTTAACTGTATTGCAGTTCTTAGTTCTAACACTAGGTGGAGCATCTGTCTTGAACAAGGTAGTGTCTCTACAGAGCAATCAATCAAAGAAAAAAATGGATGAAGGTCACCAGAAATGGTGGAACCAAAGAGACGCAAGAGAAGATTGCAAATGAGTGCAGAAAAATTAATATTTCTTCATTGAAACCAGTGGAAAGTGTTTGATTTGCAATGAAACTGTTGCAGTGACAAAATAGTAAAACGTACGACGACATTATGAAACATCAGGCCTTTCACAGCTTGCTCAAACGTAATTTACCTGCATTTGATTGATTTTTACTAACATTTATGCATTAGGAGTGAGGCAGTAGACCTCACCTCTAGTAAATGGCCCAGTCCTTCATATATTTTTCTGTATGTGGCCCTTAGGGAAAAAAGGTTGGACACCCCTGCCGTAGATGGTTAATAAATATTACTATGTTATATGAATACACTGTGATTAGTACACATGCTGAAGCAAGCTGTGTGTTTATCACACTGTAGGCAGTTTCAGACTTGTGACTTAGCTTTTTTCTGGCGACACAGCAGGGGATGAATGATGAATTCAAACAGGACACATGCACACAGCATTAAAGTCTAACGATACCTGCAGATACTCTTCAAACATCTGTTGATTCAGCATAAATACAGACAGAAGTTGCCATTTTTCACACCTGCCACTTTACTGAAAACACTTGAGGTATGAGTTTATGTGAAGCCTTTAGCTTTAATGTGAGGAGCCTATTTGAACAGCAGATGACTGACTGTTGCTGTGGAGCTCTGCCACTGTCCCCGCTCATCCTGGGGGGGGGTGGGGGTTTGTTGTCAGACACTGGGGGGTGTTACTGGCTTTGAAAGGCCAGTATTTGTTCATCTGTCTTTCGACCAAGCTGTCTTGACTTGTATGTGTGCCTCATGTCAAGGTTTGAGCATTTTCTTCTCGCGGTGTCCATCATGAGAGTAAGTAAAGCCAGATTTTCATTTCTTTTCTTTTTCCAGAGCAGACGTGGATTTTACTTTGACAGCGTATTTTAGGCTAATGGCTGAGAAACCTCTTTTATAGGCTCTTAAATTTAATTAAGCTGTTTCTGCTTAATTTAGGTTCATATTTCGTTGTCATTCACCAGGGTACAATTTGAAAGATCTACATTTGCATAGCTTTATTGAACAACTGTGAAAATGTCTGTTGTTGAAGCCAAATCCTCACTGTTTCCAACTGGGACATGGGAGCTTGGCATCTGGTAAAAAGGTTTGGATTGACACACTGACCTGTTGTACCACCTCGTTCCTTCCCAGCCAGCTCTGTGAGGCCTGAGGGACCTGCCAACGGTATCTACTGGGACCTAGAAACTTACAAACTGGGGGATTTTTTTTTAGCGCCTGTGGCAGCAACAAGCTTCAGCATTTAAAAGAACCACATAAGAAAACACAGAAAGATGTGATTCACTCTAATCTGTCAACATGAATTTGATTGGTGGCACCATTTAAGCACAGTTAGACTGCATATGTCAGGCGTCAAATTTGAAGTTGATTTATGTCGAGGCCAAACACATTTAAGGGTACAAAATCTGTCTGTGATCCTGCTACTCGTCTACCGAACAGGTTTGGGAGCCTGAAGGCTGTCTGGCAATTAAATGAGACAATTTCAATCAGCTCTCTTGACTGAAACGAGACAGGCGTCAGATCGCTGAGTGGTCTAATCTGTGTATGTGTGTACGTTCAAGCAGATGTTGAGGGGGAGGACTTGTGTAGTTGCAGACTTGCCAGGGAATGTTTGAAGTTTGACTCTCTTCTGGTGAATATACAACACAGTTGTACAGCCCAAAGGGGGTCTTTTACTTCCACCCACACAGTTAAAAGCTAACTGGTCCCAGATTACAGGTTCAAGCTAATGTTGGGGCTGTAGCTCCTAATCATGCAGATGCTCCTTCACTGCGAACGCTTTGCACATTGCAGTATGAGGGAGAAGACACACCAGGGCTTTTATTTGTGGGTGAGAACAATTTGGCTTGCCAAGTGTTCCTATGTGACAAGGAACAGATTGGGCCTGAGCTAGGTCGTAAGAGCATAAAATGACTTTTTTTTAAACCTAAAAAGCAGAAAACATTTAAGTAGAAGAACATATTTTCTGGATTATGGTTTAACCTTTTAAGACCTGAACCGCTGTGTGTGTTTTCCCTGGAAACAAAGGGGCTGCTTCGCAAGCTTCCTGGGGGGTACGATTGAAATTACCGTAATGACACTATATAGGCTGTAAAGTGCAACAACGTCGCTCTTTACAGCCTATATAGTGTCATTACGGTAATTTCAATCGTACCCCCCCAGGAATCTGTTCGATTTTTTCCGATAGTGCAAACCGTGACATAATTACGATTGAAATTACCATAATGACACTATATAGGCTGTAAAGTGCAACAACGTCGCTCTTTACAGCCTATATAGTGTCATTACGGTAATTTCAATCGTACCCCCCCAGGAATCTGTTCGATTTTTTCCGATAGTGCAAACCATGACATAATTAAGAATGAAATTACCGTAATGGCACTATTTTGGCTGTAATGCGCAACGTCGTTGCACTTTACAGCCTATATAGTGTCATTACGGTAATTTCAATCGTACCCCCCCAGGAATCCGTTCGATTTTTTCCGATAGTGCAAACCATGACATAATTAAGAATGAAATTACCGTAATGACACTATGAAATTACCGTAATGACACTATATTGGCTGTCTATATTGGCGCAAACCGTGACATAATTACGGTATTCCAAAGTGTGCTAGC